>JAOQGN010206889.1:0-10782 GCA_027564295.1 Himantozoum antarcticum | reverse complement strand
AATACCAACCTTATTTGATAAGGAAACATTTAAAATAGCAGTCTTATCACTATTTAAAAGCATGTTGTTTAAAATTGCCCATGAGGATGCAGCGTCAATTGCTGGGGCTACAGAATCCGAGATATTACTAATACTTTGATAAAATGTTGTATCATCGGCATACTTCATATCTAAAAAGTTGGGGGCTGATAAATCATTCACATATAAAAGCCATAAAATTGGACCCAGCTTGGTACCTTGGGGGGTGCCCATTACAACATCTTTATAGATAGAAAGTGAGCCATTGAATTTAACACATTGTGTCCTATCTGTTAAAAAGCTATCAATTAGTCTGATAATATTGTAATTAAAACCAAAGTTTGACATTTTACTAAGAAGAAACTGGCGATCCATGCGATCAAAAGCTTTACTGAAATCTAAAAATGCACATTGAACATAATTAACATTAGTACTTTCTAAAAAGCTGGTCCAATCATCTACCAGTTGTAATAGTGCATCAGTTGTGCCTATTTTAGCTTGGTAAGCATATTGTGTATCACATAAAACTTGATTGACTCTAAAAAGCATCTTATTTATGCACACTTGCTCTGTTAGTTTACCCAAATGAAATAACAGTGAGATCGGTCTAAAATCTTTAAACATGGATGGTGTGCGAACTTTGGGAAGAGGCGTGATTTGAGCCCTCTTCCATTTGTTAGGAAACACACATGAAACAATAATACTATTTAAGATGTTATGGAAAGGAATACATATATCTTCTGCTCCTTGCTTTGATATCCATGTTGGGTAGTCTTCTGAACTAGTGGCTTTTGTTTCATCTAGTGTAGACAATAGACATTTCACCTCGCCTATACTCAGCTGGTGTAGTGGTTGGTTAACAGCATCTGCAGATATTTCAATAGGTGGAGATGGGGTACCACCCACTGATATGTAGTAGTCGTTCAGTTTATTACTCATCTCATCATGGCTAAGTCTAGACCCGTTTATAGTGGTGTGATCTGGGGTTATTAGTGGTTTATTCTTAGCAGTGTTGTTTAGGTATTTGACAGTGTTCCACCATTCTCTTGTACATTGCTCACTATTTAGCTTTTGTGACACAAAGGCACGTTTGCTGGCTCGTATTGTTCTCTGAACTAGGCATCGGAGAAATTTCCAGGATGGACAGTTGTTTTTGAAAGCTTTATCACGCGATCTTACTAATTTTATGACACCTGGTGTCATCCATGGCGGTTTGTCTGCACGGACTTTGTTAATGCAAACTGGGCAATGGTTGTTTAGTATGCCGTCTATTACACAGTGTAATGCTTCCACCTTCTCATCAACCGTGGGGGCCAATAAAACTTCATCCCACGATTGTTCAGCCAGCTCAGACAGGACATATTGTTTGCGCTCTGGTGTAACAAAGCGCTTACTGACTTTGATGTATTTAGATTGTGTCACTGTCTGTCCATTGACAAAAATGCAACAATGGTCATTGTTAGCGATGGGTGCTAATTTCACTGCCATTTTATATTCTTCTATGTCAGTGGTCACATAGTCCAGCATTGCATCTTTTCTGGTGGGAAAATCAACCAAGTTTCTTAGACCAAAACGTCCACAAGTGTTGGCTATGGGTAGGTGGTTGAAGTCGCCTGCTAGTATGTATTTGGCATTCGGGTGGGCCTTTGACAATTGTAGTAGTGTTGCTGTAATGTAATCTATTGTGACCTGGTTATCAGATTTTGGTGGGTGATATAAGCATCCTGCAATAATGGGTCTATAGTTGCTATGGGTCACAAGTGTCCATATCGCTGAAAAAGTAGAGGTAGTTTTAGACGCTAAAGACCTGGTGCTGTATTTGGTTGAAATTAGGATACATACACCACCACCAATTTTAGATTTCCGGTTGCAGAAGTTGTTTTGATAACCTGGAATGTTTATGATTTGTTCTTTAACATCATCTAGCCAGGTCTCCGTAAGGCACACAATATCAGGCTTGTGAATTTCTGTGTACACTGCAAGCTCAGCCTGCTTCCAGGCATTTAACGAGCGACAATTAGTGTATAGCACTGAAGGTAGCATACGCTTTGGCTTAGTAATTGCAGTTGGCACAATAGTTACTTGTATGTTGGCTGATGAGCGCTTTTCTGGTGCTGATAAATAATAGCGCTTTCGTAATCGTCCAGCTCGGAAGCCTCTCTTTGTTCTTTTATATAATAATCCATTGCTAGAATGTTGTTGAGGTCGTTTAATGAGTGTGTTTAAAATGTCCTGATCTAAGATTTGGAAGTCCAAGTTTGTACAGTTTTTATATCGTAAAACATCCTCCCGGTTATACCTTATAATTCCATCACACATACGTAGAGAGAATTGTCAGTGTAAGAGCTTTAATCCAATATAACTTATAGCAGTGTTAAGATAAAACAATTTCATAAAAATACTTATTTATTGAGAGCTCAAAAATAGTGCAGCCTATCACTTCGGGCGTCAACTATCATTTTCAAACTCTTACAACTCGTACACTTTGACCACTGCTTATTAATATGAATAAATGACATCCATTTTCTGGCAACCATACTTGTAGAGTCCTGATCATAGTCAGACACCCACTAGATGCCACAATCTCAGTATTTAACTTCTTTCGCATGAGGGGATCTCATATAAACTCAGCGCCGCTGTCAAAATACCTCAAACCTAACGGTAAACCCAACAAAGGTATGTGAACTTCTCACACTGTAAAGTGTAGTATCTCAAAGATACACCATTATCATGGATTTCAAGCGAGATTAGTGTGAGCGCTAGGCTTAAACTACATTTTATGTGTGGAGGGAGATTCTGAACGAGCAAGCAAATAACTGCTAAATAGTTTGCAAAGTTTCAATTTGGCAGGTTATGTCAATTAAAACTAATGTTAACCTTTTTTTTAAACATGTGAAATTAATAATTAGATTTAGTTGCATTATTGATTTCTTTCTATCGATTAGTTTTTTAATTTTGTAAAACGAAAAATCCTGCTATACCTAGTAGGAATACTGCATGCAGTTATTAAATGTCCTAACACCCATTGCATATGGATTCAGTAGTGTTTAGCTGTTTACTAAGTGATTATAATCGGAAGCTGGTGAAGTATGACTGGCTTTGAAGATACTGCAGCCATGGCACTAGGAGGCAGCAAAGTTATTCGCTTTGGATAATGCGGAATGACTGCCTAATCACTAAACTGCCTGCTATCTTTAGAAACTAAGCTACTCTTCAAAGCCAGCATGATTGCTGTTGCTTCTCTCTCTTTGGATGCCAGCATATATTAGTTTGACATTTTGTTGATAACTGAAAACACAAACACAAGTCCTCAAGGTCGTTAAATAAATCCGCTATAAACCAAACCCAAAACTCCAACCACCAATCTATATCCTATAATAAACGACCTTAGCGACTGGGCTTATATTTTCCGTTGAGCTATTTTTATATTAATATGATTATATGGTCTGACTGAACTACTACTTGTCTGGCAGCATTGATGCTGCTGTTTGCACAAATAATTTGTATATTTGTATATATATATCGTATTTTAGTCATGTAAGTATTGGAGATGCTGAGCATGTGTTTGATTACTGTCCTATATTATGATACTATCTATTAGCATTAGTACTATAAAGTTAGTCTGTGCACCTCAGGGATGTGAATCCGTCGTCTAAAACAGTCAAGTAGCCTGTGCTCCCTTGGGACATGAATTTGTCTAAATAAAACAATGTTCATCAACAGCAAGAATGTCTGATATCAGTAGGAAGCCAACAGCTTTAGATTTTTACTTGTACTGTTAGTTGTTACATGCATAATTGTGTTCATACAAATCATGTACATGTGTATATATTGAATGAAGATAATTATAATGTTAATTGACGATGTCTAATCAGCTGACATGGGTTCCTTTTTTGCCAAAATGAGGCATGCAAGTCTGCACCCCTTCCCTTTTTTTGAGGCTTGGTTTGGAACCCAGGATAGTGTAATCTCTAGCTTTATATATTTTCAGAGGTATATTGTAAACTCTAGTACAAGTTTCAGTAGCTCGACTTGATGGCCAGCTCATGAGCCAACATATTCGGTTGTTTTTGTATCATCTGATTGAAATCAGTCTTTTTTCTGGTTTTGATTATGTTGAGACTGAACAACTCCAAATATGTTTGCCATAGCCGGTGTGAAGAACTGTAATACACACCGTATAATTACCGTTGCCCCAGGTGATGCCTTGGAAAGTCCAACAACGGATTCGACCTATGAGCCAATATATTGTTTGTTGAAACAAGTTGCATGTATATATAAAATGTATACATAAGTTAAAAGAATAAAAAATTTAATCAAAAACCGTAGCACCGAGTTGTATAAGCACTGCACTATATTGTATATCAAAAACACGGATTTACACTAAATAAACCCATATTACCTGAAGTAGGCATCAAGCATGTTTTTGTCGTATAATGTCGTGTATCTTTCTATTGTATTGTAGAATGGAATAAATGGGCCCACGATCAGATACGGAACTGGGGCCGCTGTCTGGATTATTGGATTAACATATTTCGGGGACCTAAATTAGTTATATTTTATGAAGATTTAAAGACAGACTTGCGCAAGCAACTTCTAATTATGCATAAATTTCTTGGATTACCGTTGGACCAAAGGCGTCTAGCTTGCACGATCCAATCAAATAACCAACAGACTTTTCACAGAAAGGTGAGTATGACCATTATTATACAATATCAGGTCTTTCTTCGTTGGTGAGATCTGGGTTCCCCTATCTCACCCCTGCAGAGCATCCTGTGCCTGGGCTGTGATAATTATAACACTATTATTAGAGGTCACTAGTCTAATAAAATGTAATGCCCTATATTATCCCTGGCGACCTGTATGTCAAAACAACTTGGTTCTATCGATGGGACTAAAATAATAGCGAAGGTGGGTGGAGCACAATTGATGAGGAAACAAGGAAAAGCGGCCAGACCACTCAGTGAATTTGTTAAACCAAATGAGGGATCTGTCCCCACTGCAGTGTGATCTAAGAGGTTGTTATTGCTAGTCTATGGTAAACCAAGAGATCGCTTATTACAGGGAGTTGCCCCCACTTAGCTGTAGCAAATATGTACAGACAACTCTTAAAAATGTTTATGGATATTCAGAGTTGGGCTTTAATTATGCTGTAGACGGGGAGGTGGAAAGGGAGGCAGCAGAAGAACTCTCATTATAATGTGGTGGCGTTTACTATAGCCAGATTGCTGCCTAGAGTAGCGTAATGTGATTAATAGGCATCCAGCACCAGGAACACCGAATACACTGTACTACTGTACACCGAATACACTGTACTACTGTACACCGAATACACCGTACTACTGTACAACAGTACTACTGTACAACAGTAGTACAGAAGATGCACAAATATGTAATACACAATCAATGATAAAGACAAGAAGTGCTAAAGTCAATTTACATTATAATTTGCTACGTACTGAAAACGTCTGACTTTGTTCAGGAGTTTACTGGAGAATGGCAAGGCACAACACGCCGCTGCTTATATATATAAAGCAAGACCGGTTATACCGGCCGGCACAACTGACCCAGGTGATTCCACATCCGGTGGAGCCGGTACAAATAGATACAATGCCAGTAAAGCACATGAAAAATAAGGTTTTGGTCACAGCAGATATAGTGCGGCCGGTGTATATAGTGGCAGATATAGTGACGACGGGGTAGCACATAATAACAGTATAGTAGTCCATAGAAATGTAGGTTAATATAATAGCTAGTGTTCCATAAGATCTCTTGCAAAAGGTTGGAGGAAGTAGCAATCCATTACAATATTATCAATACTTAATTGCATAATATTAAGTAATTAATATTATGCATAGTAAAGTAAGCTAATGTTCTGCCTGTCTATCTCAGACTATATCAGTCTGTTTATTCCCTCTTACCTATGATGATCATTTGCCTGACAATATCTGATATCACAACATGATTGTTATCACATGGCACATCACATGACACGTCATATGATATAACACGACAATGCTGTTGTTATGTTGCTAGTATATACATACTAGCGCTGCAGTGAGTCCTAAAAAATCGGAGCCTAGTTGAGCTCAGGTGCTTTTGGGAAGTGCCGGGTCGAGACGAGTTGCATCCTACCATCGTCACATTGCACATAATTATTATACATGTATTAGAATGTGTAATAAAAGTGTTGAACTTCTTTATGATTACACTAACATAATATTATCACAGGAAGATACTTTGTATCCAAGATCAGCAGATTATTTTTAATTGGCAATGAGAATCACTAAAAATCTTAGTTTTCCTTTCTAGTTCTACCAAATTCAATTTTACCCTAAACTCTGAAGTATCCCAATCACTTCGGGTTTTTGAGTTAAGCTTTGGCTCGACTCTGAAAGAGCTGACGTACCCAAATGCACCCCTAATACATACGCCTATAATTAATGTGTGTATATTCTGTATCTGTATAATTGTTTGTATAACATTAATGCCGATTATAACCATGCTGTGGAAAACATAGCATACCATCTTTTATTGTACAACACATCGAAATTATGGAGATATAAACTGATTGTTACCATCTCATTGCAATGTACTTGTATTCTTTCAGCAACCTATAAACAAGCGTCTACTATATGACACTGGCATGCTTAATGAGGTGGAGATGGTGCTACAGCACGTGCATGAGTTGATGGCACAGAACTATACCCACCTAGAGCCTGGCTTCAGAATTCCACCTAACTATGCAGTGAACCTAATCAGGGAAAACTTCTCAGTCAAACCAAATATCACAGAGAACAGGCCAGCAAGCTAGCATCCGCAGTGCTGCAAGGTGTTGAGCCCTGTCAGCAAACCCAGAATAGGAATAATTCCATAGGATATATTGTACTGGGGATGGGGAAGCCCCTACTCCACTGAGACTAATGAAAAACAGTTTGTAGACTAAGGCTAATATCATAGTTACAGTGAGAATCTCACTTGAAAAATTAAGTGCAGGGCCAGGGGGGTCAGGGTACCCCCCCTGGCCTCTCAGGGTCAGGGTACCCCACCCTGGCCTTTCAGGGTCAGGGTACATGTCAAAGTCAGGTGTGTTCAGGTCATGGTTTGTGTCAAGTCTAGCTCAAGTTATATTTCGCATAATATTAAGGTGTCTGGTTGTATTTCGTATATATCGTTTGATTGGTGCAACATGCATACAAAGTATGGATATATTACGCTCCAGAAATTATGCACTAGAAGATTTTTATATCATATATTTTGTTTTCGATAAAAGTCTTGTTGGAATCTCAGTTTTTACTTTTTAATATTGTAGAGGGCAGATAACTTATAGATTTGTAAACTTACTTGTTTTTTCAGAGTATTTACTTTGATGCCATTCGAACAGAGCTTTTCTCATTACTATTCTTCACATATTTATTGACAAGTAATTGCTGCAAGTTTACAATGAAAGGATAACACTTTGGTTATATTCTACGCTATTTAGTTTCCCACACTGATAACCATATAGCTGATACTTGAGTTGATGCGGTTGCTATAATGTTTGGTCATAGCCCAGCAATCAGGTTCTCCTAAACAGGTGGCCGTTATTGTCCACCGGTCAGACTAGCGCAGATCTGGACTAAGGCAGGTGACAACTCCCATGTGCTTGAGAGTGCTTGATGATCGAGCTAGTTTGGTATCAAGGAAACTGAAGAGTTGTCCCATTGCTCACCTTTCTCTTTTTATTTGCTTTATCTTCCACTTTCGCGGAAAAAAAGAAGCAAATATTATAGAGAGAAAAGGGAGCAAAGGGACAACTCCTTAATGCCTTTATTTGGTATGCTCAGTATGACACTGTTCTATATCTAGATATTTTGACACCATCTTTCATCACCTGAATCACATTGCTCACCACATGTTACGCCTAGGATATATGACATTAAAATTCCTGTTGACGTTAGCAGCAGTTTTGCCCTTATAGCGATCTGCCAATCAAAATTTGATGCAGGAGTCGACGTTTAATGTGTGGATTTTCAAATGTTAAATTTTGACTTCAATATCAAATTATGATTGATTGATTGCTAACGTTACAGATTATCACAAAGTTAAAGCCAACGTCACCAGTAACTTTGATGTTCCATGTGACCGGGCCTTTAGTCGTGGAAATTGTTTTATTATTCACTCACACTTTTCCATTTGAAACGGAGTCGGTATAGTTGTCTGTCTGTCGGCAAATAACTGAATTATCTCATTTTTTGGTAATTGTACTTTTTATTCAATGACATGAATTGCAATGGCATGAATGCCTTTGCAAATTCTGTTTAATGTTCTATGCAAGAAATCTCTGTAGTCGATTGAAAGTCTTAATATCGTGGTAATATCCAAGCATATTATGTGACTCCAGAATATTCTGATATTTGAATGGCCATTCCAAGGACTGCTTATCTGTGTGCATGATGATGAATCTAATTCATACTTTTAACACAGCGGGTGGTGATTGGACAGACCCTAAACGGCACTGGTAATACTAGTAAATTTTAACGCGCGATATTGAGGGACATATTCGAACTGTTCAATGAAAAAAAGTATAAGATTTTATGATTAGAACTTGCCAAAATATTTTGCATCAACAAAATTGTCGAACTCGATGGCCAGTGTTTGTACATTCTTATTGATAATTATAATTTTGATGACTATTTGTCGGATAGATATTTCAGTAGAATTTATATTTATTTGAATGCAAATTTATATATTGTTTATATTTATGTGTCAAGTCTTTATTGATGGTTAATATATTTGTACCATGAACTTGTTATAATAAAACTTCTCTTTTGCCTTTCCACAAATACAAATCAGGGTAAATCAAATTTGACTCAAATCACATATATCCATATGCATATAATACTAACTTATATAATACTAACTTATATGCCTATCCCGGGATGCCTATGGATATATATCTGATATTTTTCTGCTCTTGTTCACCTGGAACTTTTTTGCTTGCTCACATTTTGGCTGACCTAATGTTGGGAGCCATATTAATTATTGGTTAGGCCACTTCAACTCCTTGGGCCACTGAACTTGGCAAAGAGAGACAGTGAATTCAATTAATAACTACATTGTTTTAATAAACCTAATGATGCCCGTGTGTAATAGATAAACCACCTACATGTATATTGACATTCTGACCAGGCAGCGAGTTCTAGAACGTGGAACGAGAGTTGTCTTCCATTCTTTATTAAAAGAAACTAAAAAGAAAGGGAGGGCAATTCTCGTTCATGTTCTAGGACTACAAATCGACGAATAATATTCTATTGCTAGCTTAATAAAATTTAACATAAGATTGCTTTCACAATCGTCATCATGACATAGAAAGTTGGAAATTAGAACTTTTCTGTCTACTGGTATAATATGCAACTTTAGATAACAATAATTAATATAAGAATTTATGTTTATAGTCCATTCAGTTTGTAGCCCAATTACACACATCATTATTCATGTATCTGGTGTGGTGTGTTTAATTTTGAATAATTATGTCTAGAAATTATAAACCGTCGGCATTTACATTTTACAATATTAAAACTAATAATGTAGGAAACTTGAAATGACAATTATAGTAGAACAATGCTTTCTCTAATTTTATTTTCATCAGTGAATTTAATAACTAGGTACAGTGGAATAATTAGGTGAGTCATACAAAGATAGGTTAGAAAGCACATGTTAAGTGGATAGCAAAAATATGTATAACACGGTCATGATATACACAATCACATAATATCATCCGACATATTATCAAATATGGCATCTCAAATGCATAGAAGTAAACTCAACAAAAATAGGAAAACTTAGAAAGGGCTGTATATAGCCCCGTGTATATAACAAAAAAATTACATCCTAAATTTTCAATTTTAAACACTACTACGTAATTTAGAAAAACATTACGATAAAATCTGTCAAAAAAGCATTATAAACTGCAATTTAGTATATCTGCAACTGCAATAACAGTATCCACTACAATATCCACAAAGATAGCGTTAGAAAGGTGGGATTTTCACTAGAAAGGGGTGAAAGCCAAGAAATTTATCTACAAGATAAAACTATAGGCGACATGTTGTGATGTTGGGACCGTTATATACGTCCCTGAATTTAGGTATGGGATGATACTAAATGGAAAATTGACACACATGCAATATTATAAGCAAAGTAATACGGTAGGGACATAGATTACACGGCTCAAGAATTAGCTACCAGTTTGTCAAGTCAGGTACAGTGAAGGCTGTTGACACAAAAGTGATGCCTGCCTATGAAACTATTAAAATAATAGCTTTAAAACACTGCAATAAAATGTAATATTAAAATATTGACGTCTTTACAATAGTACATTAATGTCTAGTACAATAACAAATACAAGTACAATAACAAATTAAACCAATTATCGAGTTTGTTGGCATTGCATGCATTTAGGTGCAATAGTGATTATTTTCAACTTGGCTGGGTTCTATATGGTGGATTGGGGTTTTGGGCTTGGGGCGCGAACGCACTGTTTGTGGAGAAGACAACTTCTCCACCTACATTATTTTTCTAGATCACGGGCTATCTCAAAAACAGCCAGTTATGCACCTACCTCAAGTTTGTCAGATACACGTAAGTTAATGCAACTGTTGGTCAAGGTTATTGCATACGACATTGTATACGACATTGCATATGACATTGAATACGACATTGTATACGACTATACGGCATTGTATACGACTATACGACATTGCATAATGTGTCTGGTGCTTT
>JAOQGN010206778.1:0-10783 GCA_027564295.1 Himantozoum antarcticum | reverse complement strand
TGCAGGCACAGTTTGTGGGGCCTTTCAAGGTAGTCGCAGTCTATCCTAACCATACCTATCGACTGGCGCGGTATAGACTCATTGTTAATGAGCCTAGGCACAAATATTACTCATCCGTCTACCCTAGTCGGTAAACTCCCAGTTTGAACAATCTGTCGTGTCGCCTGATCTAGACATGACTAAATCTTCAACTGGATGCCGACCCCATTCTGCTAGGAAAGGTAGTCTTATTCTCTGTGTTCTGTCTGTCACACAATAATCAGCAACAGCAGGATTGGAAGTGTTAACAGCAGCCACTTCACTATTATGATGGGACTGAATTTTCTAGAACATTTTGTCATAGATCATTATGTTTCATCCCACAGTAGGACACGTTGTTACTATAATATTTTAAAGGGGGCAAATTTTTATTTTACACCTGCAACGTAATAAATGCACGAGTAGTTAGACGGTTAGACAGTTAGACGGTTGAAACCGTCTAACTGTCTCTGTTCCCGCTGCCTATATAAAGGCGAGCCTTTCTTAATCTTTCTTTGAGTTCAGCTTTTACACTCATACCCTGCAGACGTGTTAATAAATGTATCTTTTTTCTTATTATTCAATAATCGCTGAATATTTCTTCATGTATTGTGTTGGCCCCAAAACCGAAGCCCTCGCCCGTCTCTCGCTCAGAATAGAAACTATGGGTGGGGGAAAAACGGAACAGAGACGTCCCGGTATAGACAGCATAGACAGTATAGACAGCATAGTCAGCATAGACAGTGTAGCCAGCGTAGACAGTATAGACAGTGTAGACAGTGTAGACAGTGTAGACAGTGTAGACAGTGTAGACAGTGTAGACAGTGTAGACAGTTTAGACAGTTTAGATAGTGTCGACAGTTTAGACAGTGTCGACAGTGTCGACAGTGTAGACAGTGTCGAAAGTGTAGACAGTGTAGACAGCAGTGTAGACAGTGTAGACAGCAGCATAGACAGTGTAGACAGTGTAGACAGTGTAGACAGTGTAGACAGTGTAGACAGTGTAGACAGTGTAGACAGTGTAGACATTGTAGACAGTGTAGACAGTATAGACATTATAGACAGTGTAGACTTGTGTGTGGGTGAGGAAACAAGTAAATAATAGTAATATAATAATATTGTATATACATTATACAATACATTGTGCATAGCCCAAGGTGATCATCTTATAGTAATAGATGTATATGTATTATACGTGTTAAATATAGGCCTGCTATATAGACACTCAATGTACATGTATTAATATACAAGAATATAACAATAATTTTTTTTGAAATAATTTTTTTTGAAAAAATAATAAAACTGTAATTTTTGACCAATATATTTTATCCAAAAATTGTCCAAAGAATGGGCTTAGCACACAGATTCACCTGACAATAGCAGGAAGCATATAGAGGAAAGTAAACCTGACTTGGACACAACAATTACATGAGCCATCAGCTTGTCCAGTGTCCTGCAATGATGATCAGATAAAACTGGTCCCATATTATTATGTTATATTGGCTTATGTCTGTAAACATTATTGATTATTAAAGCCATCTGATATGTAATACAGCAGCAGTAGTGTGTATATTGTGTAATAGTGGAGCGCTGGCCCAGTAGTTGGGCTATTATTGATATCACTGCATTCTAATCTATACCAATGCTGCCAATCTTCTACCAATCTGCTGCCAATGCATGGGTGCTTAAGGAATCAATACAAATGTACACAACACAAATAATGTGGGAATAGAATAGGCAGTACACCAAGGAGGTTGAGTGTGTAATGCTGCCGACGTTCCATCTGCTGGAGATTAAAGGTTAGACCAATGATTAGTTCTAAACATTAAGTGTTTTTTGTAACTCTTTTAAACTAATCTTGCAAAATCTAAAAGAAAACCGGTAAAGCCTTCTTCATTTTATAGATTGTTAACACTGGATGACATAACAATGGATGATGTAACACTGGATTACATAACAAATTATTATAATTTATATATAAATTATATAGAGCCAGTAGAGGGCTCTATATATTTCATGGTGCTGTTATTCATATATGACTGTAATTCATTATCATTATCATTATCACTGTCCATTCCTAAATACCAAATACTAGCAAAGAAGATAATAATTGGGTAGATCTCTTTAGATATCTCTTTCATGCAGTGCATTCCATCAAACAATAATTAATTTTGCAAACTTATGAGAAATAGGATTTTTATGTTTTGGCTAAATTTTTATTGTTCTTTGGGTTGAAACTGTCAAATATACTTAAAATCAAGAAGGTGTAGCAATTTTTGATTGCTTTTGATGTGGCAATAATGCAAACTATTAATTTGACGTCATTGATCTGATAATCAGTGGAAAATTCTGGCACCACTCAAAGATTTAGTAATTGAAAACTATGGATTTGAAAAGTCAGGCTAAAACTTTGTCAGGCAGCCACGGTGAGCCACGGGAAGCCAGCAAAGTCTGTGCTAAGATAATGATGTAGGTGCTGCTGCTGTGTGAGATTAGTCAGCAATCAGCAATTTGTAGTAAGCAAAGGTAACATCACTATAATAAGCTCTATTTTGATGGCCACTTCCCAATATATAGCAGAGTACTTTGGCAGAGAGAATGGTGTATTTAATTTTAGCATTTTAACAGCTTCCAACTGTTGAGTATTCGACGCCCTCATCAAAAATTACCAATTTTAACTTCTGTAGCTTTGACTATATTTATTTGGTCTTGCGTAAATGAGTGCCCTATAAATGTGGCCCTGTTGACTTGTTGCCGAGATAATTGGAGATCAAGCATACTGTGAGCAGTGTCATAACAATACTAAGCACTCTATAATTACATAAACTCTTGGATACAAAATATCTGTAATGAGTTGTAATTAAATAAACAAAACATATTATTATCAAGTATCTAGCTAGAATCTCTTGAGCTATAAGCAATCTGATTGGTCGGTAGTATGCTGCCTTCTTGATTGTGATTGGTTTGCTGATTATGATACACCATTTGGGATGGATTCCTGATTTGGGCAGCATTCAATACACAGCATTCGATACACTATTTGGGCAGCATTCAATCATTCATTGAGAGAGAGTAAGGCTTTAGATAATGTGCTTGATGAAATAGAATATATCTATGATATAACAATATACAACATACTGTATAACAATGAACGAGTAAGAATTAGTACAGGATCATAACATTGTTCAATGAAAAGGTAAGATAGTTATATTTATGTAGGCAATATACTAAATAAAGCTTGAAATAAATTCAAATGTTCACAAAACTTGTATTGTATTTTTATAACTAGGAATGGGATTAATTGAGTTAGGTGCAAACTTGCACATTTTGGAAATAATCCTTGCTCTTGAACAAAAGCACGGCGATGAAGTCGTCTTCTTCTGATGAAGTGCGATCACATCCTAAACTGAAAACCCTGAACTCAATCTTTCAATCTTAGAACTAAGCTAAGCTTAAAAGTTGCTTTATTGCACCTAATTGGATTAATTTGAGGGATCATTTCTATTTGAATGTCTGTTTCATTTGTCGTATTTGCGTTATAAAATGAACTACACGATAGGGACTAGTTGTAAGGCATATGGGTTGTCCAAAAATATTCTCAATAATTTGAGAGAAACGATTCACTTGGCTTCTCTATCTACACAATAATATAATTTGACCCTCAATTCTCCTTGGCTTTTTAGCTAGTTTATTTTGACTTGCTGCCTCAAACAGTCGATTAAACAGCACTAGACGTCTGCGCGACAACCTGTAGACAGTCTGCTTGTTTATTTACAAAAGCGTTACAATTTTATGAAAGTATGTTAAAACATGATAAAATTGTTTATCGAGATGCAAATTATTTGTTTATATACATGCACTCGGCTCACTAACTGCAGTTCCTAGAAATATTTGTCATATCTCGGCCTAAGCTAAGTATGTGTGAATTGGTGGGAAAATGACAATGCATATTTGTGTATCATAGACCACTCAGGGATGTTAATTTGCAGTTATGCCGCTACCACCACATTCAGTAACCACTAAGTAAGTACAATATTTACAACTTGATGTGGTAATAGAAATAGCCATCAGAATAAATTATAATAAAACAACTTCATCTTCAAGTTCAAGATAAACAACAGGTTCAACCTTTTATTTCTTTTTTAATTTTTATTTCATTAATTTGATATTAGGTCTGAGGATAATTGCTATAACTAGAATTGTTTAATATAATAATACATGACGTACAATAGAATAAAAGTAAATTACAAAGCCATCGAAAAAATATTTTGCAAGCTGTTGAGGTTTTTTGTATCTGTGTATGTGGTGAGATGTAACCTTGGTCTCATTGGTCTTGTCTTGAGGCGAGCTGCTGAGGTGCTGAGGTGCTGAGGTGCTGAGCTGTCAAAATGTGGAGGGGGTGGTATACTCAGCGTTGCATCTCATATATATTTAAAAAAATATTCCAGTCTGCTTCCCAGCCATGAGGCAGCTGTCCGGTATAATTATTATACGTCCTAACTTTGTTGATTCACCTAACCATTGGTATGGGGACAGCATCATAATAACAATTAAAAATACGTCATGTCTTGTACAGACATTATCAGGGCAAAAGGCATTCACTATCCATATTTTATCAAAACACACCGACCATTCCTTTCAGGAAAGTAGGCTTACAGCCCAGGCACCTGCCTTAACTAAATGTCTAGCAACTTATAATAAACATTTCAACAGTTGTTGAGGCATCATAATTTAGAATCGTAATGTCTGGGTGTCATCTACATCTGTGCCCACCCCCAGTAATTCTATATCATCTGTGTTATATGCTTGCTGTATAAACTTGTCACTGTCAACTTTGGGCATGGCTGACAGTTGTACAGGCCGAAATCAGCAAGATGTGACCCGATTCTCTATGGATGGAGGAGCAGTCGGCCCCGAATTTCTCCACAAATCGGCCGAAGTTATCTAAGGAAGGGGTTGCTATTGTTGATGACGCATTTGCTAACTGTTTGCATAAGATTGGTTTGGATGGTTCATTATTTCTGCTGTTTCTGCTTCAATACGAATAGAATAAAATTGAATTGTATGCTGTATAGTCCAAGTTATAGGTCCTTGATTATTTATCAACATAATAGTAAAATAATTGTTTGATACGAAATGTAAAAGCATTTTATATCATTGTGTAATAGCCAATAGACTATGGAATATTATAATTATTATTATACTAGTATTCCCTGGTAATTACTGCAAAGTAATTAGCGATTTAATGGATTGTTGGGATTATGAACAGGACAGTGAACTTCCATTTATCAGCTTTTTGTCTTCCATGGCATTGGCTGTGTGTAATTATTTCTAATCGTCTGATGCTTGTGCAGTGAAAACATTGCATATGCTGTCAGTATCAATTTATATCTCTACTTCAATATGTTATCATGATAGCATTAGGTTCTGGCTCTGTCTTACCCTAACACAGGGCTCTCACCACCTCTCCCACCTCCTCAAACATACTATATGATAGTAAACCAACAAAAGTACAATAAATTCAAAGTTTGTTTCAATTTCAAATTTAAATTTCTGGATTTTCTATTCAGCGTTTTTGTGTGCTTTAAATTAAATTTAAGATTTTTATGTTATTCAAACTGCTTTTGTTCTAAAAACAATTTTATTTGGTCATTGGTTATAATTTAAGGAAAAAGTTATTTTGTTATATTTTTGCTTTATTTAAACCGTGGCAGTTGTCTGCTGCAGGCGCAAGCCCGATGGATTTTGATTATCCTTCCACTTTTATTTGCGAAACTGTAGGCTTGTGAACACAGGGTATCGTGTTCTGAAATCACATGGGTTCTAATTGACGTTAGATCAATTGCATAGTGCAAACGACCCTGAAGTGTGGAGCAAAATTGAATGACTTTTACATGCATTGCGAATGTTATATCTATTGTCTATCACTGTTACCAAGAATTGGCTCAAATTGCTTCTATCCATGGGCTTCACCAGACTACTCGTAGTGAATGGATGGAAAACTTGGTAGATTACTGGAGTGAGGTTTGACAACACTGTGAAAATATTATCATAATTTTATAGAGTCTAGACACTCATCCACCCATCTTGCCTCAAATGATGTGACTTCTACACAGTTGTGAATGAAATAAGCATGAGCTTACATCTATGTGTCTGGAGAGTAGAGCAGTGTATCTTTTTCTAATCACTAGTTCATCTGTGACTATTCTTTACTCTTATCTCATACCCAGCAATAACACTGTTGTGCATCTGTATTTCTAATATACAAAGAAATTTTACAATTAGGCAGGTTTGAGGTTTTTGTCATCAATATATTTTTATTCCCATCATAATTATTCAGCAAAATGTATTTCCTGAGATGTTTGCCTCATTTAGGGAGTGAGAGCTGCCAAAACTTCATTCATTGAATCATGATGACCTCTGTGAAAGTGTATACTGGGTATTATGCTATTGATTGGGAAGTCAGTTGTCTCTATGTTGTCTCAATGATTTCTAGTCGCAGTATGGGCTTGGGGTTTGGCTGCTGTTTGACTAGTTGATTGAAATTTTGCTAAAAGATAGTACATACGAGGGGGTACTGGGTCTGCATCAGTCTCACATCTGGCAGAAACTTTGGGTACCGAAGAGTTGGCATCTAAACTAAAGTTGCAGTTACAGGTGTTTCACGGGCTAACATATTGAGTCAAATTGAAATGCCAGATGTTTTGATTTTGGCTGTTCGTTTCAGAAAGCTCTTATACGGCTGTCTCCCAAAGCTGTTTGCGTCTGTGTGGTTACCAGACTCAGTAAAGTTTCCATAGCCCATTCTTGTGACAGAAGTTGTGGCAATACACCACTAGACCCATGTCATAGCCTCCTTCTCGCCACTCTATATACATGTATATTGTGTTATTGTTGACCAAATAGCTACTGTCGTGAGGAGACTGTTCAATTTTAGCCTGTAGCTACTTTGTGATTAATTTAGCACATCAATTTAATAGCACATCAATTTAATAGCACATCAATTTAATAGCACATCAATTTAACCTCAACACGTTATTTATAGACTCAAATTTGACCAACACTCTAGGTGCAATTCTAGCCCATCCTTGCCTTACAATATGTACTTGCACCCAGCTGCCGATTGGAGGAGATGGGTTTTACAGGCTGCCACTGCCTTGCAACAACCACCAAGATCTTTCTGATCTAATATCGTGCTGCCTTCCCTTCATGTAGTAAAGGCATTTGTGATATATCTTCTTCACTTCTTTCAGTTTGTTACTTTTAATTTACTCACCTTCAGTCATTTTCATTCAATCTCTCTCCCACTCAGCCACTCACTCAGCCACTCACTCAGTCACGCAGCAGCTCATTCCTCGTTATTGACCTGGCAGTGTAGAAATATTTTCATTATCTTTATCATGCAGTATGAGTTGGTTTTGCCTTAAAACCAATTTTGTGTTTGTTTTATATTTTCAGCGGCTTATCTACTCCTGTAACCATGACAACACAATTAATGTCAAGATCGCTAAATTCTAGGAAGAAACACACAAATAGTATTGATGATGGTGCTAAATACATAACACATTACTCTCCTATCCTGGGCATGGGTCTGCCTCCTTGTCCACAATTCTCTAACAGTCACATAGAACAGGGAAACTCTGCTCTTAGCAAGGTAAGCTGTATATTCAGTTGTTATCTCCTTTTTTTATCCCCTCCCAATATGCAAACCATATCCTCAGCTATGACACGGCATCAGAAACCAAAATAGACCTTACCTACCCTTCAAAAGGCACTATTAAATAACCTGAAGGCCAAATATATGTATAATGACACTGAACCAATCTCACCTGAAGATATATACATTGGGAAACTGCCTTCAAATAGGCAGTCATAGTCACTCTGCAGCTGATTGCACGGTGATGATCTTATCTTAGCCCGGGCAGGGTGCCAGTGCAGCAAGGGGAGAGAGAACTCTCCCCTTGCTGCATGAGAGACTGCCCAGGCTAATCCTATCTTCTGTGAGCAAGCAAGTGTGCTAGCCAATGCAAATAGTTTCATAGTTTGTTTTCCCCGCACGCAGGAACCAGCAACCCCACCATCTATCAGAATATTACGGTTATACCCGACTCACCGAGAAGAGATATTGTGCGCACCATATTTTATATATACCTATACCTACAAAAACTTACACCTATTTTCTTTGGTAAGATAAAAAAGCTTTCACTATTCATTTGAAAAGTGTATCAGCAGTATGATTCTGTATGGCATATGGTACTTTAGCATTACTGCCTATTTGAAGCAGCTGTAGCGGCGCCAATATTGGTCACTGCAGCCAGTACATGCATATAGTATAGTAGTAGTAGTGTGAGTTATACACAGCAGGTATCTAACATGACTAATACCCTCACATATCACTCATGCTGGACTATCCATATCATACTCTTCTATACATCTAAAAATGCATCTAAAAATGCATCTATGCATCTACTTTGGGCTTCTATTGCAATGCTCTCTAACATGTACTGTACCAATATACAAAAGTATAGGCCTACAGTAAAGTAGCTTTTTTAAACAAAAAGTTATGCGAGTCACTAAATCTCCCCTGCATATCAGCATAATATTACACCTGGCAGCCTGTCGTGATAATACTTGGTGGTACCACACTGCATTACTACAGTAACTAGAGATCATAGCTATTGTAGGTAGTAGCAATGAAGCAGAATGTAACTGCATCACCTGCTGCTGCTGCCAATAAGAACGTATAAAGATAGAAGATTATTATTTTACTATCCTTTCTATTCTCTCTCTATATTTCTACTGTTCTTGTTGCAACTTGAAAAATGCGCAGATTGGCAGCGGCGCAGATTGCAGTATATTTACACTCTTCTCTGCCTTCTCCCTGCCGCCTACCCTATACCCTACTAACAGCATATGGTGTGTGTCAGGGTAGGCTAATCACTGCTATCGGTTTCCTGGTTATTTTTGTCTTTATTAAATTTGCTCCGAATTGGCTATGAGCGTTATTTGATTATAGACAATGAAGAGTATGTGGAGGGCTGTTCAATAGCTGTTCAATTCACTCTCCAATAAGCTATTCAATAGCTGACAGTATTGTCTATGCTGATACAATGAGAGTAATAAGGCAATTGATTTAACTGAATGATAGGGCTTTGAAAAAATAACGTTATCCCCCACAGTCTCTGGGGCTATAGCAGCCCTGATTTAATTGTCCATCTTCATAACATCAAATATTCTCCAACTGAACTGATATTGTTGCTGTTGCTGATAGAATTTAACATTTATAATAGTCAATGAATGTATCTAATACATGTAATTGCGGTTTGATTACTGTCTGCTAGCTTAGCCTGCAGCCAGCATGCCATGGTCTACTGTCTTTGCTGCTGTACCATTTGCTGCTGTACCATTTGCTGCCGTACTATTTGCTGCCGTACCATTTGCTGCTGTACCATTTGCTGCCGATGAGTCTCCACCCTAATATAGTCCCCATATTTTATCTGTTACATTACTTACTTGTACATGGAATACTGAATATGTATAGACTTGGATAGCAATGGCTAGGCATTATAATTATAAATTAGATGGATTAAATGGCTGCATGTGTCCGTGCCTCATATAATACTATACTAATCCATACAGGATTGTACATACAGTAATGTTATGTTTAGTGAGGCCTGGTTTACTTAGCATGTCATGATTATTGGACAAAAGCTATTTGTATTTAAATGGAGCAAACTTCCTTTTTCTATTACTGAAAACAATATCACACTTGTTCAGCTGCGTTTCCTGCATTCTCTATCCTATCCCAACAAAATTTATATATAACACTGCTATCCATTAATGCTGCATGGTTAACTGGCGATTTCAGCCCTTTTAATCATTAAAATAAATACAGAACAATTCAGAATCTTGTTCTCATTGATCTCAAGTTCTTTGATGATGCATCTATGTGAAGGTATTCCATTGATCTCCGTAGATCAACACGACTTAACCACCATAATAAAATTCAATTTATTTTACAGGTTTCTGTAGTAGTGCGTTTGAAGCAGTCAGGGGAGACGAATACCAATGTTGCAAACTCTTACATCACGGCAGATCTTTCAAGGGATCAACTAATACTGCGGGACCCTAGCAATGAATCCAACATGGCACCCAGCTGCAGACGACAGCTAGCAGCGGTGCCTAAGCTATTTGCATTTGATACTGTGTTTGGCAGTGACGCAATGCAGGTCTGTCTCCAGTCATATTTCACTGTATGCTGTATTTAGAAAAGAAATAGACCCAATATAATTAGCTTGGGTTCCAAGATGTCTTGCCGGGCTTACAAACCCCATATGTTTTGTTTGGAAACTGAAACTGTGGCTAAAGTTAGCAGAAACAGCTCCAATTTCATATATTTGTTGGGCCTTTTTTTCTGACCATCTGTTGCTTTGAGCATTCGCAATGTTTCGAATAATGTATGATAGTAAGTTATGTATGTAGCAGCGTTTGTCTTTGTGAGGTACACATTAATGCATGTAATAATCCCTAATGTCTGATCCAAATCCCGAAATAGTTACACAAAATTATTAATACAAATTATCACCGTGATGACTGATCATAACTGAAGTTTGCTCTGATCTCCAAGCCTGTATATTAGCCATATATAGGCATATATTATATTGGGGCAAAATATATATTATAAAAGCAAAATATACAGATTATATAAACACATAAATTGATTGTTAAATAAATAAATAGTATATATGCATAATATTAATATTTT
>JAOQGN010206668.1:0-10784 GCA_027564295.1 Himantozoum antarcticum | reverse complement strand
ACTACATGATGTACATTACATGTAGACTGATGGTACATCACTACATGATGTACATTACATGTAGACTGATGGTACATCACTACATGATGTACATTACATGTAGACTGATGGTACATGTACATGTGCATGTAAACTGCTGGTCTACGATTACATGCTGTACATGTAGATTTTCTGCAATCTCTTTCAAGCTATTGAAGCCAGAGCTCTGGTTCAAACTATGTATTGCATTGCTATCTGCAGTACACCAATATGACTGCATTACCATATGCATATGCCTTACCTGGATTATGCATATGCATATGCCTGGATTATGCATATGCCTTGCCTTGATTATGCATATGCCTTGCCTGGATATTTCTGTTATGGGCAGCTCAAGTGCTCAGCACAGCTGTAGTTGGTCTAGTTGGCCAGCTCATCTCTAGTAACTGTTTTCACTGCTATTTATAACTACATATGGTTTGTAAGTTTGTTTGTTTTGTATAGTTTTAGGTAGTAATCCAATAGCTGAGCTAGTTCTTGCAATCGCACTTGGAATCCAATATTTTACACAGGGAGCGACTTTAGGGTCGAGAATCTTGTCTAAGAATTCTTAGCAGAGAAGAAATGTTCCCAGAAAATTTTGCCAACAGCGGCAATCTAACGCAACACCTGGTGGTTGGGAATCTAACCCAAAACCTGGTGGTTGGCATTCTAACCAAAAACCTGGTGGTTGACAATCTAACCCAAAACCCGGTGGTTGAGCTGCCGTGATCATAACCACTTGAACATCTCTGCTCCCACAGTTTTTATGATGCTGACAGCAGCTGTTCTGAAATGGAAAGTCAGCTGCATCAAATCTGTCATTGCTCTGATATTTATTATAGAAACATAAAAGTAGTGTTTTGTTTGTGACTGTAGCTGTCCGAGTTGAACACATTTTTCATGAAGCATATATTTGAAGTACCAACCAATCATAAGCTAACACTTGGGCGTTTGGTCTTCATAGCTTTGATCTCCGCACCAGCCATTAGACAATATTACTGCTACATCACAGATACCAGGTCTACCAGGCTGGGTACCCAGGCTTGGGTTTACATGTAAGTACTACTCATTCATCTACTGTAACTCCACCATCAAGGCATTCACCCTGCTCACCTTGCCCCATGAAGGTAGAAGGGTGAGCAGGATAACCTGGGCCTAGGGTGCACGAGACGTCAAAATTGCATTATATTAATAATAAATATGGTCAAAATGGTATAAGGCATAATTGTATATGTGGTAGTTCAACAGCTAGTTGCTAGTCAACAGCTGAAGAGCTAGTTGAGGTAAACCCATCGCATAACTGAATCAAGCGTAGGTGACAACCTACGCTTGATTGACAACCTTGACAACCAGGTTGTCAAGGTCCATTGTAAACCACAACCCCAACCACCATCATAATACATCCTATAATTGAAGGCCTTGATGGCTTCTGTTTGTGCTTTCAGTGATGCAAACCCAACTAATTAGACCTTTTGTGACCACCAACCATATTTTGTTTCGATAATTTACAATTTATTTTTATATATAATGAATTTTCATTGCTGTTTTTTGTTGCAAAAAAATATCAAATATTACATTCCACCAGCCCATTGTGCAGCACCAGCCCATTGTGCAGCACCAGCCCATTGTGCAGCACCAGCCCATTGTGCAGCACCAACCCATTGTGAGCATTTGTGTTACTTTAATCCTATTCCTATTCATTGAAGCCATTTGTTTCTCTTACATGTACATGTATGTTACAGAGCCATTAGCTTATGCGAGCTCATTGTTTGTGTCAAGTTTGGTTACAAGATTTTCTTGCAAATGCAGACTACTATGCTTATAATCTGGTTTACTACACTGGTGAGTTCTAAGCCATAGGCTAATTTTATGTCCACTCCGATGTACTATAATGAATGAGAATTCCACAGGTGCTACTAGAGCTCAGCTAGTAATTAAGTTGAAGCAAACAACAAGAAAAGCAATTTATGGCAATTTGGAACAGGATTGACTTGTCAAAAATAGGTCTCATCTGCATTACTTTCTAACGGCGTACTGAAGATTGCAAGATGTACTTTTCGTGTAATAAGGCCAAGCTCAGTTGATTATTTGATTTGTGTCACCTCGATCGTGCTCTAAAAGGTACCTCGCCAAATCAAGATTCGTTATCGCTCATGACATAGTATGGGCAAATATATTATACACACCTCCCTCCTTCCCCCATCATAGTGGCTGAAATTTGTGTTATTTTATGCCATTTTCGGCCATAAATACCCCATGGATGCGTTTTGTTGATGGTTAAAAAACTATATAAATAAATCTGAATCCCACATATGCTCACCAACCACTGCTCCCACTGGTGACATAGATCTAATAATCAATTGAGCTTGGCCAAAGTAAAAGCTTTTAAAATAACAAGAATGTTACGCTGCAGTATCACATCCATGATTCCGACCCATTGTAAATTATATTTCTAATACTACCATCATCTAGTGGAGAACACAATTCATAACATAGTTCACTAAGAATGATATCCTGCACAATGAAATGTTGCCTCACAATATGTTGACTATATAACATAGTCAACAATTTCTAATCTATTCATTATATTCTTTGTCGTGGAACTATTATTGCGTAGTGTTTGCATTTTATACCTGAGCTCATAAACTGCTTAGGATTGATGTAATATATACATAGTATATCAATTATATATGTATATATAATATGTCTTTGTAAATACTGTATACATTATATACATGTATATAATGTATGTACTTTATATGGTATATACGCTCACGCTGTATATATTTTTACCTAATGGACATACATGCAATTATTAAAGGTAGGACAACTCTTATCATTGCTAGTGAAATGAAACTACAACCACAGTTGTACTATTTAATGACAATATAAACTCTTAATATGTGAACTACAAATGTGGCACACTACAATTATACTACATGTATATAGTCAGTGGGTAGATAGTAAATAATGATACTGTGCGCTTGACAGTATGATTCTGCCTGCAGGTTGTGTCCTCACTCCTCGCTGTATACGTTTGTGCCACTATTGTCAAGCATCAATTGAGCAGCAAACTAATGGCAAAGGTTACCTCTACTACTGACCAACCGCATGCGAATCTCAGTGCTGAAAACCTGGATGTGCACAATGGTGAGCACGCTAAGAGCACAGACGTCCATGAATTTGGTGACAGCCCTTCAAAAAATGTAAACGGCAAACACAATTTGCGCTCACGCAAGGCTACCAATGGCCACGCATTGCATTGTCAATAAATATGATCAGCCCTATCGCTGGGGGCCATGATAAAAACCTAGGTGATTGAGATCAATCAGTATGTATAGTGTATAATTATATGCAGAAAGGCAGTCAAATGAATCAACTCTATTATAGCTATCCTTTGGTTTGCCCAGTGCTAGAGTTATCTCCCCCATTTATTGACTGTCCAATTGCAGTTCATACACATCATAAATGGAGATCTTCCAATATAAGGTTGTTTAGTTTTCCGGTTAATAGCCTAGATTTATGTATCCTGAATGATGATTGTTTGTAGATGCCCCTCGGAGCAGAATTAGGCAATGCCTATTTTATGATATAATAATTTTTTATGTTACTTTCGGACAGATAGAATTGTTGTTAATGTAACTTACTCATTTATGGCGATTAGATCTGATAATAATGCAGTTAACGTTAGTATATTTATGTATGTTTGTGACTTGTGTGCACACCTCATCTGTTATTTGATATTACTTCTGGGTGTGGCCTTTTAGACCATATATATGTGATGGATGTGGCCCAGTTTCCTAGTTTGAATAGCCAGTTTTCCAGTTTGAATACTTCTTATTGAATAGCCATCATTTTTATACTTCATATTTGATCTGCCAGTGACCCCTCCCTAAAGTATTTTTAATGTTCGGATCCAACGGTATAATTGTTATATGTTAACTTTTAGTCATCATCCAATTGATACATTCACATACAGTAGTTCGGAATACATATAATAGCGTGTTTCTAGTGATATTGTGTCTACTTAGTGCCAAACTGTATCGATTTACCACATCAAGATTTTATGCATTTCTACAGATAGCATTATATTATAATTGTTGCCTACGCAAGTACACGTTGTTGTATCTTCTATTTGATATGTGCGCTTTTGTTTTGCCAAAGAGAGGAAGTTGTGTTGTTTTCTTAGCCTTGATTCTTTACGTAGCATTTTGATTTTTGATTGCTCGAGGCGCACTTTTTGGTTGTGAAAATAAAACCAAATTATTAATTAAAATACTGTACAAAATATTATTTCTACGAGGCTCTAGTGCTGAGATGTGCACATGTGCTGTACCATATGCAAGTGTTTTTGCATGGACATCAATAACTAATTAATGTGACCCAATTTATTCCTCGCAGAAAAATGTAATTCCAAACAAGAATTTATGCCTAAAGCCATAAATATCATTCCACTGCTGTAAGATGGGCCTGACCAGTAGCCGTTTATGATGTGCCTATCAGTAAATAACCAAAAGCAAATAAAGCAAATGAAATGGCGTATAATTATCATAGAAAAGTGTCAAATAAACAGATGTCTCTGTTGAAATGGTGAAAAGTTATTAAAAAAAATGTACATGTACTAAAGCTTTGAAATGAAAGATGAGCAGTATAACAAATTGTAACGTGATCCATGCGGTGAATACAAAACTATCAGGTCGTAGTAGAAAACAACACACAGATATTATATTATATCAACAAATGAGGCAAACATGATGAGCAGGGTGGGAAAGTGGCACCCCTTTCCTAACACTCCCAATGGTTGGAAGAAACCGGGCGAACTAAAACACCATAAAAATAATTGGAGCTTTTTCCCTACACCTCTAGAGACATTTATAGGCATTGTAGATAATATTTTGATATTATAAGCCATTCATATATGGCTGTTAGGCTCGTTCAAAACTACGTAAGTAATTCTGCCTTGAGTTGGGCATATAAAATAAAACTCATCCATGTATATGATATGGCACTAATTTCATATACCTACTAATATCAACACAATATAGTTTAGCGACAACAGCTATTACAGCTCCAGTGTCAAATTTAGAAAAAATGAACTGGTTTCCACAATTGGAAGCTAAAATGCTCGGAGCAATAAATTTACAACGATGAAATAGATATCAATTGTATATCAGCAGAGCTCTGAACGGAATGGAAGCAGCATTGATATAAACTACTTTGCAGCAGTAACTTATCCCAAACATAGCCTTTGAGATCCCGAACAAAGACCATAAGTTAAAAAAAAGCTATAAAAATTATATCACACTTGCTACATAAAATTTTGGGACTTCAAGACGTAGTGATTGGTTTCTCACAGCAATTTGTGAACACCAATTAATCCATAAATGGCCTTTGTTCCAGCAAACAGCATATTAACCTAGGTGCCCGTGAATGAGCAATAGAAGAAGAGCCATAGTCAATGGCCTAGGTGTCAATATATGCAACGGCCTAGCTGACAGCTAATGAAACTGTGGCCTATTCACAAATCGCCGATCATCTGCCGGACGTCGCCTCTACAAGATAGCCAAAGAAATATTTATCAGCAAGCAATACCAAAATGGTAAAAATAAGATCAGCATGGGCATATATGAGTTTGCGCTTGCCAAAACAATATCAAATTTGGAAGGGTTACTTGTATATACTCAGCAACATTAAAATGTTTAAGCAATGTGGCACTCTGGTTTGTTGCTATATGTATATAAATTAAAATTAATATATGTAGCAACATAAATACATGAATGCAACAATATATATACATGAATGTAACAAGACATGGCATGTAGCTATCTCCATATCATATTCACAATGATATAGCCAATAAAACGTCTTGTCTTACATCCTAATATAATTACATGTATATTGTTTTTATATTCCACCACATTTGTTGCCAAAAATAACCATAATTACACGTCAAAATTAAGAAACTTTATAAATCTACATTGTACACTGATTGTATCATAATCGTAAATAGCAAGTGATATTACATATAATAACCAATGGACTCATTCATGCTGTGAAATTTCAATAATTGTGCTATGACATTGCCAATATGCAGCCACGCTCCATTGGGAGTCGCTGTTTAAACGAGTACTGACCACCACAATCAGACGATTCCAAAGTGTACATGCACAAGCAGGGTTTCAGTGATTAAGCCAAACAACAAATATACATGTGCTAATATTGATAATGCAGTGCAATGGTGGGTAAACAGGTACGTGCACCAGTTGCATGGGGTAACTGACAAACACGTGATGATCGGATACTCCAATCAAAGCAGATGGAGCGTGTGCACTGCGCGCTAGAACAAAACATTAATTTATGGAGGACTACACTGTATTCAGTCTCTACCATTGATCTGTAAAGTCTCTTATAGAGAATATCGGACAACATATAGTTAATTTTTCGGCACTTCAAAACGAGTTTAGGGTACTTCCGCGAGCGGCCAGTTGGCAAAAGCATTTTCTGTGTAACCTGTATTCCTAATAAAAAAAGAAGATAATTATGTTCTCCAGGTTACTAGGCTACAACTCATTGGATTTGCCCGCCAAAAGCAACACGTGATTTCTTTTGACGTTGCTCAATCTCAAATAAATTCCCCACTGCACAAACAGTGTCTTCTGGAGCTCTTGTTTTCCCATGTTTACCATCGTATTAAAAGAAGTTTAAGAGTGTGATAAATTAAAACAATATTATACATTGCAGCTGTTACTCATTATTGGCAAGTTGTAAAATATATGATTTGAGGACATTATGTGGAACAGTATTCCGGGCTACACTTTTGTCGCACATGGAGCTAAAAGGGGGTATGGAGCTCCCTTTCAGCTCCATGTTGTCGCATGCCATTGAAAAATGCTTTAAGCCAACTGGCCGCTCGATGAAGTACCCTAAACTCGTTTTCAAGTGCCGAAAAAATTCATATACGATGTCTGATCTTCTCTATATGAGATTTAGATATCAATGGTCTCTACATGGTCTACATGGTCTCTACATGGTCTACATGGTCTCTACATGGTCTACATGGCCCAATAGATAATGGATATCAAGCTAACTACTAATACTAAGGCAGAGCTTAACAAATAGCATAAATAGCGGAGAATCATAGATGAATGGAAGTTACTGTTAAGTGGCTAGCTAAGGGAGGTGCCCATTATAAAATGTTACCCACGACTATCGTTTAGTAAGGTAGCGAGCAGTACAGGACAATACTTGTGAAATCGCAACAATAACAGAATATTTCATTAGTCTGTGTAGAAACTAACAACCCTTTCCATCCTGCAATCATCCGTAGGCATGACTGTTTACTATCATTGAAGCATTTACTGCCCACGAAAGAATGCTCATGAGCACTTTTCCAAAAATAGCAGTATTTTATTAAGTCATTACAACACAGGAAGGGTTGAAGCTAATCAAATTCACAGTATATTGCAAATGTGGGTAGCAGAGGTGGTTTAGAGCAAGGCAAGCACCGCTTACCAGGTTTTGTACGGAGTTTAGGATTTCTACTTCTCACAGACTAAAAACAGCATTGACTTTACTTACTATCAGGTACAGGGGGCGTATTTATGGGGGCGGTTAGTTGCACAGTGTCTCCATGCAAAAGCATTTGAAAACTGGGCAGCTGTATACAGGTACCAAGCAAGGTATTGATATAGTAATGAATGTAATTTATATATGAATAGTATCCATGAAATGTTGTGTCCAGTATGTGCAAGGACTGAGTGAGTGGAATTAATGTCATAGTCTCTATGGGAAATTAGATAGGTGATATATCCCAAAAATAGGTTGGGAACACTTTGGGGAAACTAGCAACGCTTTCTCTGGTGAAATATTAAGAAAAATTTGGTGCATAGAAAATTTTCAAACTCTGCAAGATAAATATTCAGAAAATTAGCTTTCTAATGATATATAATTGGTGATGGTTGATACGCTGTGGGAGGGTTTTTGCTAAGGTCAATATATTGCAATTATCATATAAGATACAACGGGGGAAATAAATACGCCTCCTGTGCCCTTGTATATAGATTTCTCAAGAGCAGATAATACGAAGTAGACAATACGATGATAAAATGAAGCAAGAGCGGATAATACAAAATAGACAATGCGATGATGAAATGAAGCAAGCATGAAACACTGCACCACCAAAATGAAACACTGCACCACCAAAATGAAACACTGCACCACCAAAATGAAACACTGCACCACCAAAATGAAACACTGCATCACCAAAATATAGCATGCATTAATTAGTGCATTTCTGTGACTCCATGTATGCCTTGCTACTTTCTCATACCTTAGTATCTAGCCGATTACACCAGATTCAGCAACAGACCGATGATGTACACAGGAAGTACCTCGTGGTCATCTCTGTGTAAACAACTACTTCCACAAGCACGCACACACTACTGCCATATGTACGCACACTACTTCCACAAGCACGCACACACTACTTCCACACGTATGCACACACTACATCCACACGTATGCACACACTACATCCACACGTATGCACACACTACATCCACACGTATGCACACACTACAACCACACGTACGCACACTACTTCCACATGTATGCACACACTACAACCACACGTATGCACACACTACAACCACACGTATGGACACACTACTTCTACACATATCTGCAAGTGCTCACTTTTCAGTATACTACTCAACAACGGAGAGAACAGCAGAGTTCTGCTGAGTATTCAAATAGCGCTAACAGTAGCTGATGAGGAAATTAACTACTGAACAAAATACAGAAACAAATCAAAGCATTTGATCTCACATCCTCCAATTTCAGCCAGCACAACAATGTTACTCCCTATTTGGATCTATTCAAAGTTCCCACAATGCATTGACATAGCATAACAACATTGTTCAGTAGATGTGAGTCTAACACTGAGAGAACCTAACGCTATGTAGAAGGCTGAACTATGCAGTGCTTACCATGGATCTAAATGCCTGATCCTCCAGCTTGGCTGTCTTAGCTCGCTTCCTATCCTAAAATAGCATAGACGAGCAAGGTAAATGAATGGCTATCAAGTATTATGTAATTATGAGAACAACCAAGCATTTCCACCTGATAGATTCATTGCAGGGCTGGACAAGGCACCACAAATAACAACACAATATTGTGACAGTATTTGCTAGCTAATAGCATAATTAGCAGAGTTGGTCTAGTTTACAATGGGGGTAGATTCTCGGGATGGTCCAATGAGATTCTATAAATAACTGAGACTGTCTGATCAGCACACAGAGACTCTCTACAGATTCTACTGATATTTGTAATGTTTAGATCACTGACCACCTGGACCACCCGAACTCTACAAAGAGGAATCTAACTAAAGTGGTCCCGTAAAAATTACCCACCAATTAACAATTCCGTTATCTAACATTTAATATGCAAGTAAACAGATCTTTCCAAATTTTCAGTACATGTCAATAATTTTTGTGGAGCAGAAACACAAAAGTTGCGCTAAATAATTCTGAACAATTATTAAATATAAAAATGCAGTTAAATATTTAGTGCTTAGCACTGGTGAAGCTCTTAGAACCGGAAACACAATGGTAGTGTTCTATCAGATTTAGTGTGATAATAATATTGATGTGATGCAGATAGCTGGGTATAAGTATAATACATTTACCATAATAATACTTACATAGCAATAGACAGCAATGACACAGGGAAGCCATAATATGAAAGAGAATACAGTGACTGTACCCACTATGTTAGATCTCATAAATTCAACTACAAAAGTCACACAAGTATTTGATACAAATTACATGGTGAGAAAACATCATTACACATTCAGTAGGGCAGTAGGGGTGTGCCGTATACAGATAGCACAAGCTAATATAATACACACTCGGGCATATACAAGGCAATACGGGTAATCTAAATTCGGAGAGCAACTCAATTAGGGCTTTCCTGGCAGAGAGATCTGATGGCTGGTAAAATGTTTCCTAAGCAAAGAGATTACACAACATGGTTTTCACCTGTACGGTGCATCAAATCCAATAAAATCCAAATTTGCAAACATAAGTAAATTAGACTTTTATATCACTGTTCCTTTATATATGTAATTTACAAGGAAATAGCTAACAACTTACCAACACTGTTGGAGTCCAGATTAGAAAGGAAGTCCCAGAATCTTGCCACTATATCAGTGGACTGCCTCTGACATTTAGCCTAAAACATTTAAATAGAACAAATATTGAGGGATGATATTGGTTGGTCCACCAAAGAGCGCTTTCACAGTCCCCCACCCACCCAAGCATTCATTCATTGATCAAGATTAGATTACAGAAATTACAATGTATTCACTTGACAGGCACACAATCATAGCATCTTCTAGTTGCCGTCCTCGCGTGCAAACTACTACAGTGTTACACTTTGTCATAATAAATTAGCTTTGAGCCCTGACAAGTAGGAGTACACAATTTCAAGTAGCTTTCCATGGTAACCACTAACACAGCAGCACTGATGAAAGTGACAATAATAAAGAAATAACAGGATGAAGGCCGACCTGTAACAAGTACCGATTAAGTGGAGCTCTCCAGCCAGGTGATACATATAAACAGCCAGTACACCACTGACAATGTGATGCAAATACAAATTGTCACTAATGAACATAATTGTAATAATTATAGCATAATATACATGTAGCACAGGCACATCAAGGCCCAACGCCCAAGGGAAATATTGATTATACTACATAGACA
>JAOQGN010206557.1:0-10784 GCA_027564295.1 Himantozoum antarcticum | reverse complement strand
CGGTAGAAACACGTATTATAACATAAGACAGTAAGTACAACAGAGCAAGAATATATATTTAATTTCACAAAATAAAAAGGGAACAAGTGTCCCTTATAACACAGTAAAAGATAATGATGCCTATAGAGGACGCAAGGCTCTTTTATATACACAATGTGAGAGGTGTGTCTTAGGATGGCTGCTCCGTCCTAAGACAGAAAAGGGGGGGTCAACTGGTAGTCAGCTATTTACACTATAGACCAGCTACCACCAGTCGGTACATAAGAAGACAATTACAATAAGAACGGACGGCTACCATCACCGATAGGTTTATAGTCACTAGGGGTATCCTCAGGTCTTGCCATAACCTGAGGACGGGAGGGGTGGTAAATCTACCACAATATGATTCTTAAAATGTTTGTGGCTATGCACACTTCATGTTATACTCGAACCTGTTAGTGCGTAGTGTGATTACAATAATCAGAAGGCCATTTTTTTACTATCACACAATGAAGATTATTTCTTTATTGGTAACTATTAATTAGATTTCCTTATATATTATATAGTCTACTATTATTTAGATGTAATGTACCTTTCCTGGTCAACACACTCCACCAACAATAGGAAAGAGTCACGGCCTACTGGTGTGACTCCCCCACTGATAAGACAATGAGAGAAAGAGCCTGCTATACTTAGACGCGGGAATGTTTTTGAGACTTTTCAGATGTCCAGACTCAAGATACATCGTGGAACTTTGACAGAAGTAGGATCAGATCTAGTTTTTGTTGCCATTTCATTTGCAAGAAATGAAATTAGAAGTGACCAGATGGATTTACAAATGCCATAACGTAATGCGTAGTGAATAGGGACCAGAGTACAAAATAACATAGCATTATTTTGAAATAACAATATAGCTTCAAAACCTAGGTTAGTCCCAACTTTCACAGGTTTATCGACAGGTCACCAAAGTAGCTAAGGCAATCTTGTGTCTAAGTATGCGTCAAGCTCTCAAGTGTCTAAGTAGACGTCAAGCTCACTCTCCATCTTCTTATTCCAACTAATGACTGTCGTGTGTTAGAGAGACAGCTTGCTGGCCATAAGCTTGCTGTTAGAGATCAGGGATAACTCAATGGGATGAGGACATGAACATGACACAGGTGACCCGGGTGAGATTTCCATGCGTTCCACTTCACTTGCTAATGCGTGCCACTTCACTTGCTATGTAAAAAATCAAGCAATTGAGGTATTACCCTTGTCATTAATGCTACGGGCCTCTGGGCAAGGCTCTGAACCTGAAATTTGCCTGGGGTGTGCTCCAGGCCTCAATTGAGAGCAAATCGGATGCTGAATATGGTGGTCTTGGCTTCGGGCCATAAAAATTTCTCACTTGAGATAAAACTAACAGATTTTGAAATACATGTAACTTGCCTTTAACACAAGGGCAAGGCACGATCACATTATACATCAGCACTAAACAGGGATAAAATTCCTTTTCAATATCCCGAGAAATTATCTTGCCTTTACTTGTGGATAACTTTACATAATATTAACGAAAAAATATCTATCCAAAATATTTCTACACTAAATAAAATTTGATTTGGGGAAGATGTCTTAAGAATTGATCATGATTGATATTAATCACCAAGATTTGAGTTGCAGAATTAATTTTCAGTGTTCACACACAGATATTGTTGACGTTAAAAGACATTTATACATTGCATGGAATACAGCAATACACATAAAATGCGTACATATTGATTAAACTTTTCCTCAATAAGCAAATTGGTTAGATTAGATTTGCGTTAATTAGGAAATGATGTATTTATAAACAACTATATTAATATAGCTATAGCTATATTAATATAGCTATAGCTATATTAATAGTGACTATAGCTGACATAGTGACTATAGCTAATAAGTGACTGTAGCTATAGCTACAGTCACTTTGTAGTGACACTTGCATTTCCATGTCTATTCATAAGTGATTCAGCTGACCAGATTGTGCGGCAGGAAATGCGCGGAATTGCTGCTCCAACGTGCCTAATTCGAGACCATTTGGTTCAGGAGCATATAAAAGGATCCTGTCATAACACGATGTCGGCCTTGTTTAATCTTGCAGAGAAAGTTCCAATGGTGAAAACCCCACCATTCTAACTTAATTAGAACTCTCCACGAATATTTAGAATATTTTTCTGGTCTCTATGAATAATTATTCACTATTCAGTGATGCAATTGCTAAATTGCAGCGTCACAGCGCCACGACGTCACAGCGCCACGACGTCACAGCGCCACGGCGTCACAGCGTCACACTTGAATGGAATTTTTCTTCTAAAATTAAATTGTAAATAACTGTTGTAAAATTGAAAATGCAGGGTGTAAATATTTTTGTTTTTTATATGCCAATGATTTGGTTGGAAGTGGAAATGAACAACCTTTGGCTTTACTTGTACCATTACAAGCGCCTTCAGCTACCAATATGCGAGATAGGTGTATATTATTATGTAACAAGCTTATATTATTATGTAATTATTTCATATTTTAATTCTATTTAATCCTACAGCATCCTGACATGGTGGTGCATGGCAGTTGAGTGGTTGACATACAATACTGAGTTACATATTATAATATAGCTGGATACTCTATAAGTCTATATAATACTGGTATGATACAAGCAGGCAAACAATGCACATTCTACTGGTAATTACCAGAGCATAATTTCAATATTACTTCATTAATGACAGCACTTGCAGCACTGTAACTATAATTATTATTATCAATATTGATACAATGTGTAGAGCACAAACAAGTAGATTGCAAGTCTAAAAGGTATATTTCCTAGAGCTCTTGGCACAGCAGCTAGCTACTACAAAACAGAATATACTTCACTCCATATGACGATTGATTTTGTGAGTGTTTATTGATTACTATGGGAGTATACTGGGGAGCAGGGCGTTTGCTGCATTATAGCATTTATACATGTACATGCTGTGCATTACAGTGAGTGGGTAACACGCTGCTGCTAGCTTGTAGCTTGTAGCTTGTAGCTTGTGTGTATTAGTCGACAGATAAGCCATTGCTGCACATAATGGCTGCCAGAGATCGACATCCGCAGCAGCATTACGAGTTGCAAAGTCAGGACAGCGTCAGCGATACGGTTTGTTATATAAATATGTGGCAGATTCTTATAAAGGTGTTGAGGTCTGAAAGTTTTGAGTGCATGTGTGAGACTTTTTGCAAGACTTGGTGTTAATTGTGTTATGGCTGAACTATTGCATTGCTAGAGGTAGCTTGAGTAAATTCATATCAATTCATAGTAGGCAGCTATGCACAAGCTCTTGGCTAGACATGCATTAGTTGCTGCTGTGCAGTGGTGAACCTACAAGCGAAAATGATTTTATGCGAGATGGTCTAGCATAGGCTGCGAGGCAACTCTAAAAACTAAGCCCAAGCAAAACCAATATTCTATGAAGCACATGTATGACTAAATTGCCCAAGCTTTTGTTGAGCACTATTCTAATTTCAAAGAATTTTTGAATAAAAGATTAACCAAACTTGACATTTATTGCTTATTATATCTTGTACTGAATGGTAGATGTGATGAATTACATTATATTGACGTGACTGGTTTAAACCTGGTATATACAAATTATTACGCAGAATGGACAATGGCAATTGTGGTGAAAAGTAACATTTATATATTTAAAAATTAATAATAAAAGAATTTGCAGTACATGTACTGCAAACAAGTAGATTGCAAGTCTAAAAGGTATATTTCCTAGAGCTCTTGGCACAGCAGCTAGCAACTACAAAACAGAATATACTTCACTCCATATGACGATTGATTTTCTGTAAGAATTTGTAAGAATGTAAGAATTTCCAAAATGTAAGAATTTCCAAAATCGGAAAAATCTTTCATTTTCGTAAATTAATTTTTATGAATGTTGGCAATAGAGCCCGTAATAAAACTTTACACTTTGACCTATTACCTATGACCTATGCCTATTACCTACTAAGTACCTATTATTAGTGTATTATGATTGAAAAACAGGCAAGGATCGATCCTTTATATAATACAGTGTAGAGATTGATAGCATAATGCATACATAATTTACTGTGCAATATTTATGCACCACTTCTTTCGAAGTCGGAGGCAGTCAGAAGGATACCATAAGGTGTTATACCAGCTCTTGGTGTTGTGAGGTAGCTTACTAGCAACCTGAGAATAATTGTCTCGTAGTGTAATGGTGTGCAGGGTGTTAATGACAATACTTCACCACAACCTTTCCCACCACATTACAACCTTTCCAGCCAGTCCGTGATTAATTGTCTGCTACGAAATAACTATGGCAAAGTGTGTGCCATCTCAGTGGCAAGGAAAGAAATCGGTAGAAGACTGTAAAAAACTTCGACATTCATGCTAATACAGAATAGCAATGTTTTGCTTTCGTTACATTTTTTTTTTGCTGCCCTTGCATTATTATTTGTACGTGGTAATCCAATAGCAGAGCTAATCGAGGGAAGTCCACGCACAGATATTGGTGTACGGGTTCGATATGGGCAAGGAGGAAACCGTTTACAGGACAAAAACCTCCCAGTCAACGGTGGGACTCAAACCCACATCCTTGCAGATAACTGCATCATAGCTGCAAGCTTAGACCACTAAGCCACCGTTACTTGATAACTATTCTTAGGATGGTCAATGGTAATAACATTTTAAAGATGGCAGAGAAAGGGCAACTCCGTTAAAGATCAATTGAATGGGCAGCTCCTGTTAAACTTAATATTTGAAATTAATAGCTCACTCTCCTCTGATTCGGTTATCAGAGGTTGTCTGTAAAATGTTCATGCGGACCTAACCAATGCTTTCTGTGCATAGAGTGGTATGTATTGCTTTCCTCAAACTATATAATTTAATCATTGATTATAGTTTATGGTAATAGCAAACATTTTACCACAAATTATTATCTCACTGTGGATCAATATTGAATATTATAAGCTGAACAAAGTTATAATAGTATTTCTTTGATTATTACAGACTTCTACATCTGCAGCACCAATATATGATTGGGACAGAAAGACTCAGGGAATTATCCTTAGCTCTTTCTATTGTGGGTATATTATAACTCAAATACCGGCTGGATGGCTGACAAGCAAGTGAGATTATCTGCATCTGCCATATTCTCTATACCAGGGATGCCCAAATGGCGGACCCAGGTCCTTTTCAGGACCATAGCCAATTTCTTGAGGACCCTGGCTTCCTCGAAAAAATTTGCTAAATGCATGAATAATAGATATATATATATATATATATATATCGATATATATAAAACAAGTAAAATTTTGAGAGAACTATATATTTTACCACATTTCCACAACCATTGGTTTCATGCGCTATGCAATCATCAGGTGGTACTAAATGAATATGATTCAGAGACAGTATAGAATGTAAAGATGTAATACATTGGCTTAGTTATAAAATTGGGGTTATTAAAGTATTACCAAACATATTAATTTTGGCTTGTTTGTGCATGTAACGTGTCAATTATCAGTTGCAATATAAAACGATTAGCAAAGTTTAATACACTGGGAGATTATAAAATGCTAAGCCTAAAAGTATAAATAATTATATAGAACTGTAGGAACTAAATGTGATATTTATTCAAATTATTTCTGGATAGCCATTGTGCTACCAGAAATAATTGTTAGCCTGGTAGCACCCAAACTACTTGTTAGCCTTGTAGTTGGGGTCCAAGTGTCTGGGACCCCAACTACAAGCAACACCAGACTACAGTGCAATTATCTAACATTATGGACAATTATCTACTGCTCTGTGGCTCACTACATGTATTTAGTGTATATATTCTTGGACAATGCTTGATTACTCATAATAGTTCTGCTATTGCTACCAATTAAATTAAAGCATATGAATGTATGCAACATTCTTAGTTCCCGTGTTTCTATCTACTGCAGTAGATGTGAAACTTAATTGATTTTCTGTATCTACATCTATTCATTGTACTGTACCATTACTGTATAATCGTCAGGGGTAATAAGCAATCCTGTGTGAAGCCCAGCCAGAGACTTTCTTACCGTGTTATTTATTGTATTACTGCACAGTGTACGCAATATCTTGCATATGTCTACAAGAAAAATGTACTAAACAATATTGGTAAATGTACTTGGCAGACAAGGAACAGCAGTTATAAGCACAAGTCCATTACAATACTTACGACAGTGCATAGTAACACATAGCTTCCAGCAAACTTCTTACAGCGGTGCACAATGCAGCCAAACACTATGCAGATGGCAATGAAAATGACAAGTAGCACAATGGCTATCCAGAAATACTGGAATACCCAGTCTCTCGCCGCCTTCCTACAAAGAGATAATGCAATATAACAGACAAAGTATATATTTAGACAGCAATGACAATAAAATTGGGTTTCAATGCTTCCCCATAATTATTGCTACCTAAATATATCAGGCAGTGCTCACAATATACTGACTTTAGACAGCTGTTAACAGGTAGTGCTACCTAATATCAGGCAGTGCTTACAATATACTGACTTTAGACACCTGTCAACAGGTAGTGCTACCTAATATCAGGCAGTGCTTACAATATACTGACTTTAGACACTGTCCTATCAACAGGTATTGCTACCTAATATCAGGTAGCGGCGGATTTTGGGGGTGAGCCCAAAGAGCCATGGCTCCCCCTTCCTTACAAAGAAAAAGTGAACTTACAATCACCAACTAAAACAATTACGAAGGAAATAGGGTTTATCCCCCTTATGTCCCCTCTAAAGAAGACAACTCCCAATTTTTACTTGTTAGCCTGAGTTACATAACTGGGAAACAGCTATAATGTATATGTTTGATTGGTCTTGCATGGCCCCGTGACTGTTTGCTGAAATTGAGAACGTAGATTCACAGTCTACTTTTTCCTCCATACCTCAGCGTTTCATAGTTTTTTTCCATTCAACATAATAGTAAATAAACTAATATATTTTAGCTTGAGTTATGTGACTTATATCGCAAAAGTCTCTACATTTCTTCTTCAGGTAGCGTTTTCCCTAGCAATAAATAAGTAATAATATTGTCACAATCATTTATTGCAGTCACTGACTGAGTGAATCAGTTAGACTAGACATAAAGTTGTTAAAGTGAATGATGATTATTTTATAATCAATATTTGCAATATAATAATTGTATGATATTATTTATTATTATTGTTGTTGTTGTTGTTGCCGTTGCTGTTGTTGTTGTGATATTTTCATGATGCTGACCTGATTAATTGAGTTGACTCCTTTCGATCTGGAATTTAAAATCCATGTTCAGACTGGTAGAAACTCTGTGAAAAGAGAACCTAGACCTAGGAACTACTAAAAGGTCATTCACTAGCAAGTATCATAGTTGTAGCACTAGCAGCAGCAGAGAGCATCCTGGTTAAGCCTAAGGCAAATGGCAAGTCAGTGGAGAGCCTATAAATTGTTTAATTAAATTAAATAACGAATTATTATTATTCCAATAAACAATAGTATAATAATTATTTCAATATAAATATTTATCTATTGATATATATATAATTAATAATAATTATTAATTAACCTATTGCCAATTACCAATGGGTGACCAATTGTCCTTACACAATGTTCATAGCCCAAGTGAATTGCTCACATAAAATGCTTTGATTTGATATGTTACATTGTGGGGGAGCCACCCTTGTATAGAGGTAGAGCCAAGCTATGAAAAGGGGTAGCCAACCCCCCAAGGGGGAACCGCCCAAAAAGGTTTTCAGCGCTCCGCCATGACATATTTTGCTTCCCCTTTACCTGTTTCTGCAGCCGCCCCTGATATCAGGAAGTGCTTACAATATACTGACTTTAAACACCTGTCAACAGGTAGTGCTACCTAGTACCTAATATTAGGCAGGGATTATAATATACTGACTTTAGACACTTGTCAACAGGTAGTGCTACCTAACTTCAGGCAGTGATTATAATATACGGACTTAGACCGTCCTATGAATAGGTATTGCTAACTAATATCAGGCAATGCTTACAATATAGGACAATATAATGACTTTAGAGCTGTCAAAAGGTATTGTTATTATTACCTGATATGATCTAACAGGCTTATAATACGGCAAAGACGGCAACTGTGATCTGTAGTCTATTAACTGCCATAAATGCCGGTTGGAACTAACTAGCGGCCTAACTGCAGCTAAAAGTCAAAGCACTGAACATGCCATCGCAGACTACTAGATGTTCAAGCAGTGTGTTGCACTGTGCATACTGTATGCAAGCATTGGGTATTGTAATAGTTATCCCCCTCCCACTCCCTTAGAGTGAGGGAACAGTTATCCCCTTCTCACTCCCTTAGAGTGAGGGAACAGTCACAGGAACCCTGGCAACTTTTAGGAGAGGAGACCACCGAGAACTCTCGTTATTAGGTGCGATCCGGTATACAGACATTTGGAAACTGACTGTTTATAGTTGTGGTTTGGGATTTTGGGTTTGGGGACATTGTTATCTATGCACAATGCTTAAGTAGCCTCATCCCCGGAGACCTGGTTTCGAAGCGGCAGTTGCGGATAGACCCGGAATCATGCGATTCTGAGCTCCAGTCAGGATGCAGCCGGGGGATGGGATTCTGTGATTATTGGAGGGGGCAGAAGGCCTGGGGTGTCTCTGTCGGGGGTAAGACAGAGTGATCACAGAATGGTGTCAGTACAATTCATGATACAAGAGTTGCAAGTTATAAAGTACAGGACAGTATATTAATCAAGGTTAACGGTATTTATTCTGTAAGCTTATGAGAGAACACACTGTACGACGTATAAAAAGAGAACAAGAGAGTGAGCCTTGTGCGAGATCACTTATATATAGTGCATAAGCCCGGCTCCAAGCCGGATCGGCTTCATGCCGGATCGGCTTCATGCCGGATCGGCTTCATGCAGGATCGGCTTCATGCCAGATCGGCTTCATGCCGGATCGGCTTCATGTCGGATCGCCTTCATGTCGGATCGCCTTCATGCCGGATTTCGGCTTCATGCCGGATTTTGGCTATGAGCTGTCCTCCAAAAATGGCATGAAGCGGCAGGTTGGTCTTTCAATTACAATACATTTAATACAAGGCCACCCTGCAAGATACATGTACACGATGTATGTTGCTAGTAACGTTTTCATACGTCAGTTAATGGATAGGTCCAATGCCTAAGGGGAGGGTTGCGAAACCATCACAGTATTGCCTGTGTAGTGAGCTTGGAATACGGGTAATACAAATAACTGCCACTTCGAAATTGAGTATTTGAACATTGCGGTTGGAGTTTAGAGTTGGGGCATGTAAATTACTCCCTGTCTAATGCCTAAGTTGCCTCACCCACTGACACTCCATTTCAAAACGACAGTTTCAAGCAGCCCCTCTTTCAGTGAGCTCTTCTCTGATAGGAGGACTTGAACGTAACCTAAAGTGGCGCTTTGAGATTGATGTAGGCTTTGACTTTGAGCACAGCGCAACATAGCCGTCATCACTGGTTACTTTCATCCTCAAGTTGATAAATTACATCCTGCACTATATAAAGCACTGGATGGGCTCCTCAGATATGGTACCAGACGGAATACTGACAATTCGAAAATTGCTGTTGGAAATATTCCATTTTTAGAATGCCGTTTGAGATTGGATAGGTGGACATAGTTGCCCCCTGTCTGGTGCCTTAGGTACACACTCTTTTTCGAACTGCAAAATTAGCGAATTGACATGGATTGGTACCAGACTAGGCTACTTTAACCACATGATTAGGCCATCACCATATTCAAGCCCAGGACATTGCTACTGAGACTGCCATGCTATCCACTTGCCTTTTGTTATATTGTTGCGTGTTGCCACTCGTTACGTGCTACTGTACTTTACACCAGCTGCCAACTCATAACATTGTTAAAGACAACTCATATATACATGTATGTATTTTCATATGCTACTATTGTCAGTAGCTTGTGTTATATCTGCTTGTTGGCAATTGGATAATTCTATAATTGATTTTCCAAAAGCTAAATATCTGGTTAAATTTAATTTACAACCCGTTGATATGGGAATGGATCTGACCATTTCGCTTCACTTGAGACTGTAAAATGATTAATTGAGTGTTTCACTTCATACTGCTTGATTTTCATACTGATTGATTTACCTTGGTACCAGAGGCATAATATCCTATCTTGCACCTTCACAATGAGAGAGTCAAATTTGGCGAGGGTTGGTTTGGAAGGGGAGAAATGCGAGAGTTGTGGCCTTGAAATTAATGAAAACACATTAAACAAACTTTACCTGTGGAGGAAGTGAGGTTTGTTTACTGAAAGTGAAACTGATTCCACCCTGAATCTATTCATTTATTGAAATCCGATTCTGCAGCAGCATCTATTTGATGGTTTTTGTCTGTTCCCAAAAACGAATTTTTAGTTTAAATTAAACCAACAACAAATTTGCCATAACAAAATATCAAACTGAAAGTAATTTCTGTTTTCTTATTTGAAACAAATATAGATACATTCTTTTTTATTATATACTTAAATTCTGAAAGTGGATTACGTTTACTAAAACAAATTAATATACTTTTATTTCATAAATATCATATATTATAAATATGAACTCAAATATAAAAATATAATTTAAAAGGTACATAAACATTTAAAAACAAGATTAATAGCGTAATAAAGATTGATAGTGTGGTATATATTGGGACCAGAAGTTTGGGTAGATTGTGTGTACATTGTGAGTTCAGTGATGTGGCTGCAATAATTATCAAAATT
>JAOQGN010206446.1:0-10784 GCA_027564295.1 Himantozoum antarcticum | reverse complement strand
TGTAGGAACTCCTCTCAAAGTCACTATCTGTAGGAACTCCTCTCAAAGTCACTATCTGTAGGAACTCCTCTCAAAGTCACTATCTGTAGGAACTCCTCTCAAAGTGACTATCTGTAGGACCTCCCCCAAAGCGACTTTCTGTAGCAACTCCTCTCAAAGTCACTATCTGTAGGAACTCCTCTCAAAGTCACTATTTGTAGGAGCTCTTCTCAAAGTGACTATCACTAGGAACTCCGGCTGACTCATACCACAGAGTACCCTCATCAATATACTGTCTATAACAATTTCATTCTCTCAGAGAAATACTCTAAAATACACCAAATAACCTGTAATCAGTTAGTAGATGATTCAGACACCAAACTAGCTTCATGCTAAATCAATCTGACAATTTGTAGTTCCAAACACCTCTACAATGAACGGTTTGTGATTACAAATTTGCACATTGCATCAATGAATTAATTTTGCAAATTTATAACAGCCATATATTGTGACAGATGGTGTTCGGAGTCACCAGATTGCGACAGATGTTATTTGAAGTCGCCTCTTAATGGGTTTGGTTTCTATCAAGCCACCAACTAATACCCAGGATTCATGGGCGCCGCCAATGTGTTGCAATAGCCGATATTTATCATTTCAGTGAGACAATACTTTCACCCTGTTGATGACAGGCATATAGCCTTGTTTGTATCAAATTCTCTTAGATATTGTAAAAATAAACATCAGACCATGTCATGTAGTAATGGCCCAAATTTTTTAGAAGTGTATAATAAGCTCTCCTAAATTTGAACCCGGCGAGTAGTTTACGTCGCGAATAAGCCATTACAGAAAACATTTCAGGTTGAATTCCAACTATGTTGACAGGTGTTATAAACAATCACACTTTATCCTTATACTAACGTAACTTGTATATGCAATTCCTGTACTAATTAGTTATACAATTAGTTTTAATATTTGTTATATTAACATTGATATATTATGATATATAATAATTATGTTTTAAGTTTCACTCATCCCTATCTTTGTAAATATGTTCATTCTAATCACTCACTATATTCATTTCTGCTACATGTACATGCTTTATCAAGTCAATGAGCACTATCGTTATTGTAATATTTTGTACAGATTTCTATCACTATTATCATTGTAATATTCATTGCCAAATCCATATCATTTGACTACTTGTCAAATGCTTTTGTCTTCTTGCTGAATCTATTCAACACTTGTCAAATGTCTTACAGCCGAATCTAGTCGGCCAATTGTCAAATACCATATTTTCTATTGCTTCGCTACCATTCGACCAATTCCCAAATACTATATTTTCTTTGCTTGGCAACCATTCAACATTGCTTACAAATTTACTATATATAAGTAGAGCTGATTATTGTATTCAGCAGAAGATCTTTGGATTCTGTTCAGGGTACTTAGATTCTTTTGTCGTTACCACCAATGAACCTTGGGGAGCATCAAGTGGTATTACAACAGAGGAACACCCATAATCCAGAGCAGTACATTATTCTCATACAACCATGTTCTTTTCACTATTGTTGTTAGTTAAATAGTGAACCATATTGATGAATTATAACTATTATTATTCCCTATTAATATCAAGCCTGCGGGATGACCGAGTATCAGCGAGAGTAATAACAAGTTAATTCGGTGGAAACTATTCTCTTATTAATAGGAACCATTGATGAACCTTCGGGAATATCAGGTGGTCCCAAAGTAAGAGAACAGCTTCCCTCTTTGCTCAGTAATAATAGCAACAAGGATCTACCTTCGGTAATGGTCATAACACCAATATAGAGAAGTTGTATAGGGTGAGCAGATCGGTACCCTCCAGGAATGTGTCAGTAGCCAATTAGAGAGCTTGTAACAAACTCTTAGCTCTAAGACAATCAAAAAACGGCAAAACTAAAGTTTTTTGAGGAGAAACTCGAAAAACGACAGTTCCTACAAATCTAAAAATAACTCGAACTCCGACTTTCTGATTGGTTTAGAGCCTTTTCTCATTTCCTCTCCCCGCAAAAAAACTTGACACAGGAACTCTGTGGCCTTTCAATACCAATCTAGCAACCCAAAGCTTCCTTAACTATTGGCAATTTAGTTAACCAATCACAATTGAGCTTAAAAAGCGCGTTGACACGTGTTGTCGTAAACGATCATATCGTCGACGACGAATGTCAAAAGAAGACCACATGACTCTATCAGATTCCCAGTGGTATTCCCACAGCAGACACGGTGTGTGACAATTCTGCAAACGCGATCCCGGGTATCGTTTAGCCGCAGGTCTTCCCGCAATGATGAAACACAAACGCCTGCGAAACAAACACAAACACATAGCCTGCGACGTCTGCGAAACCACCGGCCAAGCGAATGATTATGGGAACGATGACCGCCTCCCTGTTTGAGCGACTCCCGACCTGTCATTCGGGCGGGACAGCACCCCCTGCCGCCTAAAAGGATACCCCGACGTTCGGACCGACGGCGGAGAAGGACACCCGCCGCCGCGTCGTTTTCCTTCCGGTACAGAGGTTATACGCATCTTTTTTGAACGCATTATCCTAATAAAACACTGTCATATAGAGGTTATCTAGATCGTTCCTGCACACATCGTTTGAGATAACGTTAACTATCGTTTGTCTCATAATTGTAGCACCATCGTTTTGGTATAACGTATAGAACCTGATCGGTAGAGGGGGATCAAATGAATCAGCAATTGTAGCCATCGTCACTGTCTGGTTGAAACAAAATACATTTGATAAAGATAATAAAACAAATCGTCATTTGGAGGTTGTCTAGATCGTTTCCGCACACATTGTTAGAGAAAAACTAACACCATTACCAATCTTTTGTTCCTTTTGATAATTGTAGCACCATCGTTTTGGTATAATATACATACATTGTTTGAGAAAAACTAACACCATTACCAATCGTTTGTCTCCATCGTGTACATCATTTATAAAAAGTCATTGTCTTGATCTACTCTGAACAACTCAACCGTCATGACTAAACATACAAAACAAATATTATTAGAAGAAAAGAAAAAAAATTGTCTGTTGTGCTAGCAAATGTCTGTTTTATTTGTGTAAATATATAAGGCGAACAAACTGGTACAGAAAAGTATGTCAATAAATAATGTGAGGGAGCAAAAATGTATGCAGTCTTTAGACGATGGTGGTCTCTGTAGACGGAACGATCGTAGCCGCTGGTTCAAAGGTTTCCGATCCATAAACGTGAGTGCATCCCAACTTCTGTTCCACTAACACTGTCTGGTTCAAAAAGACGCAGCATAGCATATTGGACCGCGTCGTCACGTATTTCGTCGCCGGGAATTTTGACCATCGGTCGACAAAACGTTTAGCGGTCCAGTTTGTTGAGAGGAGCATGAGGAACAACGCAGTAGTCTCCACAAACGGTAAAAAGGAGTCCCTGGAGCCTGCGTCCCACACGTGTAAACAGTCTACCCCGGGAGCCTCGGCGTAGAATTTGCTCCACCCCGTCATACAAAGACGGAGGCAACGCATATCGGTAAACAAAATGACACACGAACGGGATAAGCTGATGGCGAGCCAATGTTCGCCGGGTTTGTCAGCGGTCTTGTTGTTAATGACAAAGAGGCCCTCCCCCATTCAGGGAAAAGTTGCACCACAAATGAGCACCACAAACCTGACGGAGGGATGTCAATATTTTCACCATTTATCTATACACTGTGTTGGACCTGACATTGATAACAACCGGCAGAACATTGGCTCTTGTTACAATGTTCGCATCATATTAAAGACCACCACTAGCTAAGGTGACCCGCTGTTCGGGGTCGACCAACATAAGGTCATCTCGCAGTTGATAGACAAACATACTGAGGGTGCGAGGGGTCAGTACAGAAAACTGAACGTTTAGCGTAAGCGAGCCACTCTTAACTCCTGATACAGTTCGGCGCACAACGCTCCATTTGCGGTTGAGGCTAACCACAACCCATTAAATCTTCCATAACTTCGATTAGAATTTCTCTGGACTGCAATGCTAAGTTTCATTGTAAAGCCAACACATAGGACTCTCTTTTCATAGAATACAACATGTAGAAATAATGAGTTTAGAGATCAAATTTTTGCCTTAGCAAAAAGGTTTACGTCCTCGATTCCCGTACAAAAGTCATGATATCTCGAGTTTGAAAAGAGGTAGCAAAATTATTCTTCTTTGCTATGGATAGAGGACGAATTTAGCCACACAAACATATAAAAAAGAAATTGAAAACAAGCTATTTTAGCTGTTCAAATTTGGAAATCACATAAATTCCAGCTTATAAATTTGTATTTTTAATGGGTTTTGAGTCGGTGTATGTATGTACATGCATTTGATATTGCCTGTTACACTCGGAGGTCGGAGTGAAGTGCAGAATACATGTTTTCTATGCATATTTCTTCAGAGAATCCAATTGTGAAATATTCGAATCTCTAGGCCGAGTGGTTCCCACACAATCTACCCATTATGAGTTACATCATACACTAATATAATAAAAGAATAAATAAATAATTAAATTTAGCAAATTAGCTAAGTTATTGATGCCATCTAGTGGACTTGGGTGCATGATAGGCAACCACAGCCAGTATTACTCGACTCAGATTTTGAAAAGCTTGGTTTCAAAGCTCTAGGTGCCAAACTTTACATTCACCGGCTATGAATCTGAAAATACTTGTTTTTTTTTACTTGCCTGGCCTACCCTTACCCCTCCCCCCACCCAACCCATAAAGAGTATCATAATATGCAGAATTGTGTTGTGAGTAATATTTATTCTACTTCAATGCTCCAGCTATGCAAGTCCTCCCATAATATTGAAATCAAGTGAGGCATATAAAATTTTGAAAATAAGCTCCGTAGTGAAACCAAGTGAACCCCAGCTGCAGAACCCCGCTCACACGTAAGATCACCCATGGGATCAAAACCATGAAAGGTATGACCATCGGGATATGCCGCGGACGTTAAACCGTTTGAAGTTCCGGGGATAGGCGACGCCCACAGATGTAATGAGATTCCCCGTCTACGACCGTGCATAGTTTTTTGAGGTAAAGTTAAGTTCGTAGCCTTTACCAACCGGGATGCCATCGACGAGAAGTTCGACGGATGAAACGTGATTGAATCTGAACGTGATTGATTGAATCGAAGGTTTTTGTGTAATCACAAGTCTTTGCATCGTGGTCGACAAGTCCACAAATGAGATTCTTTGGATGGAGTCTGTTGTGTTCCACGGGCACGCGACCCTCCTGTTATTCAGAACCAACAACGTGAAACTGTGTCCTTGCTTTATTGATGGGATATTTCAGTTCTCCATCTACCAGTACAGCCGACTGGGCTGCTTGAACAATTGAATTAGGCGTAACCTTTCTAACATAAAGTTGTAATTTTTAATGGCGAATTGGCACCCACCCGTCCAAGCATTGCACGTCGACACTCCACAAAAAAAAGGATCAGTTCATCAAAGCTAACGCACACACCAAGTGCCCGGGAAGATGTAGCGTTCTTGATCAAAGATGCTCAGACACAGCTTTCCATATTATGAAAAGCTGATACCATCACCAAATATCTGGTCTTTCGCATGGTTATCACAGCATCAGGGAGGTCGGCAAAGTATTTGGCTTGACCTGCATCCTCGTACCATCCAGCCCATCGTGAATGCCCATCGAGGCTTCCTTTGCGCTTGTGTCGTAGAACAACAGATTTTTTAGGTAGGCGCGGTAGGCATAGTATGGTTCCTACTCCACGTCTTATCTTGAAAGTTGCAGATGAAAGTAAACTGCATAAAGTGATCTCCGCGAATGACGAGGGTGTTGCTGCGGTGTCGACTGTGTGTTGTGTTGATCTCGGCTGCAATGGGGTCACCGTTCGCCTTTTGCATAGACACCTCGACGTGAACACATGCATTTTTAAGATCGAGATAAGAACCATCGGTACCGGGAATGTCGAATTCGACAAAACTGATTCCACTCTCGTGACTCGGTGAAACCTCAACCCATGATCCACCCAGAACAGGTGTGTATGGGGTGTTGCGAAGATTTCAAAGCCTGATGAAATGCTGTCCGACGATTCCACGGATATTTTGTGTGTGCGTATGTCGCGAGCTGCCGTGACGCCACTGAGCAACTGCAAACGTCTGAATCTTACACTTAAATGAGCACTGTGAAACGAACAGGAAGACTTGTATAATTATAAGCTAAGAAACAATGTTGCGATTCTGTCGCCTCCTCTTTCCCCCAGATGTCCCATCAATCCCTGTTGAACCTGTGTCGCAACCAGAGGAGGATGCTGTTGTCCGGGGGTTGGTGCCCTTCTAACAACTGCTTCAGTTGGTGCTCTACTAAGAGCTGCTGTGGTGGCGACCCACAGATTTTGACGTTTACATGGTGGTTCACTATCACCCATAAATTGTCCAGCAACGTCATTCAAAAGCTCTCCCCCAACTGTAGCCAAACGTCTTTTTGCAGAGGCACTAACGTTTTCTCCGCTGATGGCATCCTTGATCACACCCACACCGGTTGACAACAGTTTTTTCCCTACTGATACAGCCCCTCATTTGAGCAAAAGACCTGCGCTCCTGAGCAAGCCACTGAGAAGAGATCCCAGACCGTGACTTACACTTTATAGTGTCTTACCTTTAAGTCCGGTAATCCCGTCACCATTTTGCTTTCGGTAGTAATCTGAGTAAAAATTGGCTCAGTCTTGACTTACATACGGTACGATCATCATCTGTCTGGTGTGTGATGGTGGCTTTTAAACCCTCTGCTTTAAGAGACAGCGCATGGACCAATGGTGTTATCTGGAATAAGCGTAGCCTTTTACGATGATGTTTTCATGGGACGAATGTTGACGGTGAGGATCACCTTACCCCCAGTAAATGGAACCGGTTTACCGTTGTCTCGTCTGATATAGACGGTTATGAGGTCTGTTCTGAGAGCAGCCAGTGGCATGTACTGAACGTTAGTGAATTTGGCATAAACATCCAAGTGCTTGATAGCGGTTACTGGTAAGACGCGGAGGAGAGGAGCACGAACGTCTCCTACCAGCCGAGGTTCCACAACATCCACATACACATAGAGCTATGAAAAAGCCCCCTGAATGTCGGGAATGCTTTGCCTTTCGTCTGAGAACGATATAGTGATGCTATTGCTATGGTTGGACACCATCTCAACGTTCTGCATATATAAAAAAACGGCTTTTGAAAGCCACTTCTCGAACCGGCTTTGAAAAGCCGTTCATTCTTTATTTGAATTCTCAGATAAGTTCGAGAAAACTATCGTACCCTCCACACCTAAGTTCCAGGTCGTACTGTCTTTCAGACACTGTAATCTCTCCGTTAGCCTGTGTGACCGTCACAGATAGCGTCAACTTTAGTATACCAAGCGATGGGGTACTTTAGTATACCAACACGCAGGGTATATCATGTCTACAAGACCCACCTCCTATTGTCCAACTGATAGTGTTCAAGGTCTGTCGAGTTTGACCGTATACGTCGAGATGATATTTTTGGGGAACACGTTTGCGTTGATATATGATGGAAGTGTCACTAGGAATGGAGCCATAAACTGTTGGTCAACCCCATTTGCTTCTCTTGTTATACAAAGACTATACCATTAAGCAATGTCTTGACTTTCCACCCAACTGTCAAAAGAGTCTGGGTAACCAAGCCATTCCACAAAGATTTCTGGTTTGTGTCCCTTTCGCTTGCAACGTTATATCCCTTTCTCTATACGATGCCTCTGGAAGCTTCACTTTCTGTAGTTCTTGTGTGTAAAGAGTCCCTTTGACTAACTGTTCTTTGTAGTCATGTATTCTGTATGTGATAGGACGGACTACTCTTAAAATTTCTGCAACTGTAAAAACTTCCTCACTCCACTGAGGAGAGTATCCCCTGCCAATAGCTCCCAATGAACTACTCATCCTCACACTATCCCCTGGCACAAAATTTAGTTCTGTCACTCTCCCATTATCCAGTTCACATAAAGTCAATGCCACACATTTTCTTGGTTTTCTATGGTAACATCGTTAGGCACCAGAACTGTCGCAGAGTATATGGTCGCATTGTATCCGTCAACAAATTCTTGCAGAAGGTTAACATAACCATTGCCATCGGTAGCGGTGAGATGTTTGTGAATTTTCCCGCAAAGCGTCTGGTTGAAACGTTCGACGAGTTAAGCTTTTATTCCCTCAGTTTCAGTACTGAAATGTTTATTACAGTACCATTTGAGAACGTCTTTGACTTTGTAGTTGTACAACTCTTTACCTTTGTCACTATGCATTTTTGCTGGTCAAATAGTTCTTCAAGGGCAGTAGCAACACTCGATCAGTTTTTGGACAATATGGCCAGAGCCCATCGTTTTGACTAAAAACATCAATCTCCGTGAGAAAAAACTTAACGTTTCGTTTGTATGCAGAGTGGGACCCCACATCCATAAATTCAACCCGGATCTGCTCTTCATTACCAGCCACCAGTGTGGGTCGACATGGGAAACACAATCGTACACGTTTGTGGAGCGTGTAAGCGCTTTGTCCAGAGAGCCAATCTAAAACGATATAATTTCTGATGGGTTTTACCGCAAATGCCAACTTTGAGGAACCTCCCAACGCCGAAGGTTTTGGGAGTTCAATGTAAGGCTCTGTGAGGCGACGCTCAATATCTGTCATGATCAAAGTGTCTCTGCACACAAAAAATGCAGTCTACGTTTTTCTAGAACGTTTATCTGGGAGTTTGGTTTAAAACTAAAATGTTTTTTTGTGTGTGATGGTTTGTACGGCTTTTTATATGCTTTTGCCTGTTTCTGTGACAGGTTAACTCTTTCGCTACTGTTCAGCGCATCATGCGCCAGAGAACTAATACACAAGACCAGTCGCCACGTCATGCGCCAATTAGACGATGTCGGATTGAAATATTCATATCACAAATTTTCGCAGGGCTAGAGTCATATTTTTTTCTAGTTAGCTGGGGAATGCTTTCAGCTGTCTGCCCATATCAAAATTTCCTAGGAGCAAAGGATATTTATAGCCAACCAAGTTGAATCCATTTTGCATTTCACTTTCGGGTTTGATTTTCTCCATTAGAAGACGTTTTTGCCCCATATGTTACCACTATTTTGAAATGTTTTTGCTCATCACCTTCAAATCAGTTCTACAGGTAAGCCATCACCTAGTTCTGGTTAGGAGAACATATTTTATCACTTTTTTGGTAGCTGAGTAGGTGTACTTTAGCATTCTAAAACGATTTCCCAGTCTCAGTCAGCCTGTGAGTTACTTTGATCATGTGCTGACTGTGAGGCTGAGGGGTGCTAGGGAGCTATATAACATATGTATTTAGTTTAGATTTTTCTGGAGAATCCAATGGTAAAAGTTAAAAGTGTCTAGGACCAGTGGTTCAAACAAACACAATATCAAAAATTAAAATAACAATTATATTCGGAGAAAAATAATGCATTTCTTAGTTCTGTCTAGTGGAATTATGGTGAATCAGAAGAAACCTTTGCAACTACAACTAACTCTACTAAACTCAGAATTTCAGGGGATTCTAATAAGCTTGGTTTCAAACTTCTAAGTGTGAAACTTCACCCCCAGTGGCAATAAATCTAATGTTACTCGGCTTTTTCTACTTTCCGAACTACGCCCCCCCCCACCCATACACCCCTACCCAACCCACAAGTAGATTCAATTTATGGATAATCTAGTTGTGACCATTTTTCATATGTACTTCAAAGTTCTAGCACTGATACTTCTCTTAGGGTAATGGAAATTAGATGAGGCATATAACATTTTGAAAATAAACTCCATCAAACCTAAAAATATACTCCGTAATGAAAGAGTTAAATACTGCAAACCACATAGTCATACAGTAAAATTCAAAATATATTATTTGTATTTGCATTATTTATGAGTCACATTAGTGCTGCATCATGTGATGGCTGGTCCCGTTGTTGTTGACACGCTTTGAATATTACACTGACCTCTACCAGTGTATCAGATGGTATGTCATTAAATAAAGTAATAGGGTCATTAGGTTTAGATTTTCCGAGTTGTAAACAATTCGTATTTATTTGCAGTGGGCATTAATTGAGTTATTAACTAAGATTAAATCAATTAATTTTCAAAAGATTAATTTAACTCGATTAATTTGACCTCTGATTAATCTTAGGATTTTCGAGCAGAATCACTACATCAAAGAATGGAATTATACTATATCGTAGATAAATTATGTGTGTGGTAACCAATGGCACAGGGGGGCGTATTTAAGTGGCGGTCCGTTGAACAATGCCTCAATGCAAATATAATTTGATGACTGAGCCAGTTATATACAGGTATGAAGCAAGAAATTTATGGACAAATGATTGTATTTAATATATGAATGATTTCTGTGAACTGTTATGCTGAGTGTGAACAAAAAAATGAATGGGAAGAAATCATTTTGTAGTCTCTATGGCAGATTTGGTAGCAGGTGATAAATCCAAAGTAATCAGCTGGGAAAACTTGCAAAATTAATGTTGATTCCTTTCTTACCACATTAAGCAATTTTTGTGCTTAGAATATTTTTAAACTCGGCAAGAAGAATGTGCAGAAAATTAAGTTTCCAATGTTGTATAATTTGTGCTGGTTGATACGTTGTGGGCGCATTTCATTAAGGTCAGTACATTGCAATTAACATGTCAGGTACAATGCGGAAACACATGTAAATACTGTTATGTAGATGTATTCTTACCCTCTCCACTTGTCCAGCAGTCCTGGCCTGCAGACTGTACAAGTATAGAAACCAT
>JAOQGN010206445.1:0-17477 GCA_027564295.1 Himantozoum antarcticum | reverse complement strand
CATGTGTAGGTTAGTCCGGGGAGTGTGCGATTCCGTTACAGTATTCATGTGAAATAGTTATTCAGTAACTGATTGAGGGTTGTCTGCTCATCATAATTTGTAAATATATTAAAGGAGTTTGTGTTCTCTGCATTATCATGGGCAGTGGAAAGGAGAAGAAAATTCCCTGGGAATTCAGCTGTTACTTTGACACAAACATACAGGAATGTATCTGACATCTCTCAATTTACATCCTTGTATATTACCAGTTATATTGTACCACTTATTTCAGCTAGCGGCAATCAGGCTGAAGTATGAGAAACTGGAGACAGAGTTGGTAGAACTCAGAAGAAAATCAAAGTCTGATATGACTATATTTATGGAGGAAGATGTTGGTGTGAAGTTGTCTGACCTACATAAACATATACTAAGAATAGAATCCAGTCTTAGGCAAAGCCACCAGGTTGGTTTAGATGTTATATTAGTATATAGCAGAGGTGGGATATTTGATACTATCTCAGTCTATTTACTGATTAGCTAATACTTTATACTAGGATTTAGTATGAGGGAAACAACTGCAGGTATGTTCTCTGTACATCTTTTATTATTTTGCATGTGAATTTCTCTGTGGAAGACTGTTTGCTGGAAGTGTTGTGGTTCATCACGAAATGTTGTAGGATTTCAGTGGAGTTCACCATTTGCTATTTGCCATTGCTAACCAAGGGAAATCCACTGAAACCTACTGTACAATAGGGAGGAATGACTTTGAATCTGTTGAAAGGTTGCTAATATTTGGTAGCAGAAATGGCATTTTAGTACATTATTAAAATTTTACATTTCCGCCACTGCAACCTCAGATAGCATAGATCTCTCTGCATCAAGCCTGGAGATGTCCTGCTCAAATGGATGCTGCAGAGCAGTCCCCATACCTTAGCACTTCCTTGGTACTCCCTAGCATGATTGGCACTGCAAGCTTTAATATCAGGGCTAAATGGTGAGCTGATTTAAGCCAAACCATCCTGACAGAGTCCTGCATGGCCCTGCATACATTGCATGCATTGCATGCATTGCATGCATTGCATGCATTGCATGCATTGCATGCATTGCATGCATTGCATGCATTGCATGCATATTCTTTGTCGATGGGGAATTTAAAAGCCTGTAAAAACTCGGCCCATCACTTAGTAGTGATAGACTAACAAAATTTCAAACCAGTGTTCCATAAAAATATACTTCAACAATAGGCTGTAGGTGCGGTGCACCCGTCATTTTGCAAGGTTCAAGCAACTGACTAAATAGCCCAAGCTTTACACTCAATCTTAATTAGTACGTCGCCATAATTTTATCTGTCATGGGAGTTATGTAAGTGAATGCTGAACAAATGGATTAATAGTTGATTAATCAGATCAAATGATTTACATATTTGGTGACGTCTCCACTAACAGCTGGTTGTCTCCCATGTCTATGCCGGCATTTCGTGTTCGATTCAGTGTTCGGCTGTTCAGTGTTTCATATCATAAAATCGGTAAATCCAAAACATTTTTTACAGTGATAGTCAAATAACAATGTGGGTAAACTCCGCGTGGCCGTAGCTTACTGAATAGAATGCAACAATAAATAATTAGACATATTAAAATTAAATAATCATATATACAATTCTGTTATGTACAATATTATTGTATTAAATAGCGGCTGTAGTGTTTACGCCAGAAGGTATCCTGAGAACATCGTATAATCATTCATCATAGCAGAACCTTTTGTTAGCTGAATCCATACACGGTCATTCCTTGTTAACTCTAATATAGCTGTTGTACTGCCTGCTCCATATCTATATCACAAACACATTACAATGTACATTATATCGGGGAGAGAGAGCGGGCAACTCCATATTAACATTCATCCAGTTTATGCTTTATTATTCATTTAAAATAATGCTGCTTTCGGCAAGCTGAAACGACGAAATCTATTATTTCATCATGTCAGCTCCGTGGGGTCACACAATTAATTTTTAATTATAAATATAATTTAACACTTAGTCTCCGGCAAGACGCTGTGAGCGTTTTGTTGTTCAGTAACAATGGTTGACAAGCTGTGGTGAGCATCTATTAGATGCATCGGCATTCAAAAATTCATATCACGAATTTTAACAGTGTCATACTTTTTTTTAGTTGGGTAGATAAAGCTTTCAGCTATCTGCCCATATAAAAATTTCCTTGGAACAAAGATTATTTATAACAAAACGGGTCGAATCCGGTTTCATTTCACTTCCGGTTTTTTATTTTGTGCATACATTTATACTTACTAAAATCGAAAAATTTTGCCATCGCCTTCAAATCAGTTCTACAGGTAAGCCACCACCAAGTTCTTGCTAGGAGAACATATTTATCACTTTTCTGGTAGTTGAGTAGGTGTACTGAGCATTCTAAAATGGTTTCCCAGTCTCAGTCAGTCTCAGTCACTTGGATCATATGCTGACTGTGAGACTGAGGGGTGTGACTGAGCTATACAATATATATGTATTTTGTGCGGATTTTTCTGAGGAAATTCGAAGTTCGAGGCTAGAAGTTAGAAGTTAGAAATTAGAAGTGTCTAGGACCAATGGTTTACACACAATTATCAAAAATAAAAATACTCATGTTATTCTGAGAAAAGTAATGTATTTCCTAGGGCTGTCTACTGGAATAATGGTGCACCCGAAGTAACCTGTGCAACTAAAACTAACTCTACTAGACTCGGTTTTTCAGGGAATTCTAACAATCTTTGTTACAAACCCTCCAGCTGCGAAATTTCACTTTCAGTGGCAGCAAGTCTAACAATACTTGTGTTATTGTACTTTCTGGTTGACGCCCCCACCCGCACACCCGCACACCCCCAACCCACACTTGCCGAAGTCACACTTGCTGAATTCATCCTAAATTGCATAATGTTTATTTATAATCAGCTTCAGCTATAACTATTAGTTTATTTGATCTAATTATAATCTATAAAAAAAATGTTGATAACAGGGGAAACAAATTACATGTAGGCCTAATCGTTTTCTAATTGATGGTAGGAAAATTAGCATATCTAGCAAAAAATGAACATGTATTGGCAACACTTTGGTAAATGTGCCTTGCTCTGTGTCACACAGATCTTACCTTATGATTTTGTCATAATACTAAGGATCTTCATCTTCTTCGCCGTTTTCAAAGTTATAAAGCAGAAAAGGCTTTGGTCTATTTTGAAAATGAAATTAATAAAGGTAATGGAACTAACCCACTTCTGGCATCTCCGAACACTGGTAAATAGTGCTGCTCATTTAGCATTATCCACACATAGCAATCATTGTTCTCCTGTGACATCACATGAAGATGAAATATGTACGTGCCGTTGCCTTTGACCTCAAACTGTGAGCTCTGCGTGTTAAAACTGCAATTATATAATCGAAGCTAATTGATACCTACTTGATACTTCCCTTCTCAAAGCTGTTGATGTGCGAAGACTTTTGTGGCTAAGTTATTAATGTTTAACACCTTTGGAAAGTAACAGAGAAAGTATTTTTCAATATTATTTTTGTGAATTATTTCAATGAAATTGTCATAGCTCCATGAGGCTTATGATTAAGTTGCATGAATTTCTGGCACATTGCATTAACATGGGCGTTATTTCACTTTTCTGGTGAGCCAATGGCAATAATGAAAATTGTGAAATTTTGATCGGCAAAATACCGGAGGCAGGTATTGATGAAAGTGATCGTTCACCTTACGAGTTGTCGTGACAATAAAATGCCTCCGCATTTATCAATAGTAAAATCCTCATTATCGGGAGAATAATTTATTTCTAACCAGAAAATCTATTACTTCTTTCAAATTATTTGACTGAATTAGTTTCCCGTTCATTCAACTGCTTAGCAAAGTAGATCATGAATTAATCTGTCGGGATTTTGTCTTTTAAAATTGCTTTCAATACTTTGTAATGATTTTTGCTAATTCAGTTTGCCACTTGACTCGAGTTGTGTGAAATGTAATGTTTGACATAAATTTATTTGAGCGCAATAGAAATAACAGTGACTAGTTAATGAGTAGGACTAAAAAATTGAGATTTCTTTATGTCTGACTAATACCTCGTGTTTGCTGTAAAGAAATTGGCTAGCTGTCTTCAATATTACGCACTGTAATTCACCATCTCCCATGGGTATACCTCCACCCGTTTGTTTAGCTCAAAAAGTTACATTAAAGGAGCAAAATCGATGCAGTTCTGTATTTGAAGACCGACTCTATTTATAAGCAAATCAAGTGCATCAAATGCTCTAAGACTGTGTTGAAAGCCTCTAACAATATGGCCTCAAACCATATGATTTTATTTATAACGAAACGTTTCAAAAATTCAAAGTACAAATTCATCTGGAGGATAGAAAGTGTAGTCACGGTAGAAACACAATTGCGCATCATATTATAACACTAATTTTCTGCGTTCCTGTGATGACCCGTATATCTAAACAATGATAACAATGATATGGTCTGACCAATCTTCTTATTGGTGAGGAGTTGTCAATCCACTACTTTCTCGTACTATTGAGGCTACCATGGTGAAAACAACATCGATATAAACTTAGTATCAAGTTATAAACAATTTTAGAATTGGAGATTAATTGACCATAGTATATGTTGGAGATGGGGACTGTAAATTCTCCAAAACTCTTATCTTACAGTAATGCAGCCAATCATTTTAAATCTAATGAGCTGTGCTCACTAGAAGTTGAGACAAGCGAGAAGAAAGTTGGACTTGGCATTCTTGGCAAATTATCTTGGTTAATTTATCTTGGTATAGGTGCCCATCCTGGGTGTTCAATTGTTTATAGTGAAATGCCGATGGTTAATTTTACCATGTGAAGGTCAAATTTGTGTTTTCAGCACGGAGCATAAACGACGATGCAAAATACCTAATTTTTAGTCATTATTTTTCACTTCTATTCATATTTTGCGATAGATAAACATCCCTAAGTACTGGAATGGCAAAGGAATTATACCATAGTAAAATCTGGTTACCTAAATTGTTCACAAGTCGAAGCAGACTTTGACTTGAACTGCTTACGTTACAGCATTATAAAAGCTCATTTCAATGCTACTCCTAACACCTGTTATGCAACTCCTCGTTTAGCTTACCTTTTGCCAAGATTTGTGTATATCTTATCAAATGTAACAGTGGTGTCATCAGTTACCGGTCCGAGCTTATTTCTCCTGGACACGGTGAATGCAACGTTATCTCTACCTGAGTGTCTGCTTGTCCTAGTAGGTCCGCCTGCTTCCCCCTTCTCCCCCTTCTCCCCAGGTTCTGCAATGCCTGCTATATCATAATATTATCAGGTATAACTAGTATGTGCAGCAGGCAGCAGCAGCAGGCGGGATATCAACACACTGTTACTATTGGGTCACTCAATAGTGGAGCTGCGTATCTCGTATTAAAAAATATCGATGTTTTTGATGTATTGGATATCAAAAATATAAATATTACTTTTGCCTATATTGTTATCAGTTTCCAAAAAATCACAATTTGCTGAGGTTAAATAATACGGACTTGACTTTAGATGCTATAAATTAAAGGTATCAAACTAAATATTATGTAATAAGTCATATCAAATGCCTTTCTCGCTCAAAGTTTATTACCTTACAATTTAAAATTAAAAATACATATCCAGGTTCGGTAAGGTTACGTTATAAAGCCAGTGAAATTATTTGAAAGTGGCGTGGATATCGGGCGTATCATATCGTCAATATTTGTTAATCGTATTAATATATCAAATTTGTCATATCGCGCATACTTTACTCAACAGGGTGAATTAACTAAAATTAAAATGCATTGTGGTAAGGGCAGTGTATGTACAAAACAGGTACAAAATTCAAACTGAAACCAAATAAATCCGAAGTTTTAATGGGGAAAATGATCACTGAAAGTGTAGCAGCACATTGGTGGTAGACACTACTTTGCGTCAACAATGCAACATTACAGTCAGCAAGAAAATATCATGCCTTGAAACTTGAGGTCATGTAGTTAGTACTAGTACATCTAAATCAATATGTTTTGGCACCATTGATAGCATTTAATTATTTTTACATACCTGGTACTAATTCAGATCAATGGTACTTGAGCAAATTAACACTACTTATGTTACGTTTCTTGTTACCGCTGAGCCTAGTTCAATAGCACTTTACTACAATGATTCTATTGAGCGCCCCCTGTTACTCCAACTTGTAGCTACATACATGCATAGCACACATTGTAATGTTACTCCTAATGACCAGTTTAATCGGTTTTACTAAATCACTGTTCAATATAGTATAATGATTTAAGACCTTGTCAAACGATAGAAATTATACAAGATTTTTAATCGTCCAAATTATCTATTATTGCTACGCATACTTCATTATACTAAGTATATTGGTCGTAATTACATGTATATATGGCACATCGTGTAGCTACATGCAATACACACATTGGTACATACCTGGTAGGCCTGGCCTTCCGTCTACACCTGGGTTCCCTTTCCGACCTCTTGCTCCTGGTAATGCAGATACTCCTATCAAGTGCATATATTATTAATTATAATTATTGATCACTGATATGGGCACACTTCAACTAATGAGCAAACTAACACTAGGAGCAGCCATCGGTTACCGATTCCACTCCACTGGATATTGCCGCACCAAGATATTTTAGAACTTAAATGTTGAGTAATGAAGCCATAAAGCAGCCTGCCATTGTGAAATTTGATGTTGGAATCTAAAATTATGTAATAATTGCATTTGGGAACTACTAGTAACATAGTGGTATCTCATGTGGCATAGTCTGCACTAATACAATTACAGCAAAGCCTCAGTTAATGGAATCCCCTTCCCCTCCTTCATCAGACCTGTATATATGCAGTAGCACAATTGTGCAGTCCCTTATGCAAATACTGAAACAATAATTATAATGCATGTACATCCATCAAAGAGTTGATCTTACCTTATTAAAATTTAATATGAAATATAAATTAATTCATAAAGCTGCCCGAAGGCACCAATCATTCCAGATGTATAATTTTTAATTATATATCAGCAGACTTTGACGTTTTCAAGGTCATGTAAACATTGTGCAGGCCTGCTGCAATTAGTATGTCTGATTTTTTAATTTATAAATTTTAATTCATTTTCAAGTACAATAGCAGACAATGTACACAAATTAAGTAACATTTCCTTGCACCAGACCAGAGCTTGCACCAGACCATCTCCTTGCACCAGACCAGAGCTTGCACCAGACCATCTCCAATCCCAAAGGTCAAAAATGAGTGGTGTAAATGCCAAAGTGCAAGATGGGGCAAGATGAAAATCGAGGCCGCGTCTAGGACGGTCAAACCCAACCATGTTAGGTTCAGCCATCTTAGTCCGTCTCACAGGGGCTGTCCAATCATAATGCAAATGGTTATTCTCTTCCTTTTAAAAGTAAGCTATTTTTTTCATTGATACTACCTGAGCGGTTAAAGGGGGTACGACTAATACACCATTTGGGACCAGGTGTGGAGCAACAAAAATTTGTTTGAGAATCAGTAGTAGAAGGAATGATGAGAACAGTTGTCATGCCCATGGGGCTTACGATTCATGAATATACATGTAGTTCCGTTAAAGCGGCAAAACGACATAAGCTATTATCGCACTTCTGTTGAATTGCGGTAGTCTCGGCTTAAAAAGCTGTTTTTTCACTGCCGGATAAAACGTACATGTTTTGGTCGCTACAGCGTTAGATGTATACAGTGAACAGTTTCAGTCAGTTTCGTTTCATGAAGAAAATTAAAAATACACATTAATTAAGATACACTGTATTTTCAATTTCATTTCTATTAATTCTGATTATGTTATCATATCAATCCTTGTTGTTGTCCCATGCAGTAGGCATCTACAACGTTTACGAATAGGGATGGCTCAATGGGACAAGGACACGGGCATCGTGCAGGTGACCGGGTTTCGATCCCCATATGTAGCACTTTCCGTAATTTGTAAAAAAAAATTAAGCGATTAGGGTACACTCCTTGTGGTTAATGCCAATGGACTCTGGGCAAGGCTCTGAATCTTAAATTTGCCTGTGTGTTCCGGCCCTAAACTAGAAGCAGATCAGGCGCCGTATATGGTGAACTTGGCTGCTGCCACATTAATTTATCACTAGTGACACCACAAGAAAAACCGCGAACATGGGACGAAACAACCAATTAGCTGCTCAAACTGAATCTTTTTTGCAGAAATGTTCCGGAATTGACTGTGGTTTTACAAAAAAAATATTTGCTATGGACAGGCTCTGCATCCCATGATTCCTCTCCGCTGTGAATCATACTTGCCTTGTGGTCCCTGTACCCCCATGGGTCCTGCTGTACCAGGTGCTCCTGGCATTCCATTGCGTCCATGCATTCCATTCAGACCAGGAACTCCTGGCGTCCCAGCTATGCAGTTAGTTTGACAAGAGCATTTCTCGTCAGCCATACCTTTATTCCCTTTTAAAGCCCTGTCCTCACTACATAAAAAATAATGGTAACTGCAAGATGGCAATTTCTACAATAATTTGGTTCAATAGATTCTGCATTAATTTTGCACTGCATACACTTCTGCTAGGTATTTCCTATTGCATGCAGCACAAATGCTCTGACAAGTGGAATAACGTAGAGTAATAATATTACCCTGTAAAACGCAGCTACACATCTTGAAAATATGACACATGACGTAACCATTGTAACTGAATGACAACTCAACAACAAATCAATATAATTATACTTGTATATGTCTACGCTATACTAATACTTCTAGCCAAGCTAAAAAATATATTGTCGTAAGCAGTGATTATATTAAAATTTGTAAACCCTTGACTGCGTGACCCCTGTGCCTCAAGTGGACATCGGCTATTGCAAATCTTGGCTCATCACTGTAATGTAATATCATTTGAGAGAAGCGTTTGCTGACTTTCTTTATTTGTGTCTGATGAAATGGAAGGCTAGTTGAAGTAAATAGAGGTTGAGCCAAATATGAAGATATAGATATAATTATATTTATATAATAATAGATCTATAATTATAATATATTAGCCTGCTGTTTCTCACATGTCACTGCAAATATAATTTGTCAACATCTGAAACCACATAAGTAGTCATGAGAAAAGAAGAAAGTCATTGCATAACAGTAATATTACTAAATATTAATATAAATGCAGCAATATTATTACGAAATATACACAGCTATATATATATAGAAAATAAAATAAATATATATAGAATGTAGATTCAAATAATTATTACAGACAGACAATTTTCAGTGGTATTTGGTATTTATGACACCATGTAAAATTCACAAAAACATTGCTCAGCGTCGATAGATTGAGCTCACTTTGTCACTTGTCAGTAAGCCACTCTAACTGGGTGTTTACTGAAGGCAGGTTGCGTGTATACATGGCCTTGACCTCAATGGGCCTTTCGGCAGACAGGAGCTAAACGCGTATTTGAATTAATATTAATTTTCTAAACTGAAAATATCTTTAGTCAATGTCTTTTATAGCTCTTGAATTTTTAACCAGCTGGTACACACCTTGTTTCTCATTTATGAGACAAATATAATGCAATACAGTTTCCATGAAGCAAATTTTAGAACAACAAGTAGGCACTAAATTACTCTACCTAGGCTGCAGGTCTTGAGAGAAAGTTTGCAGAATAAGGAGATGTGTAATGACTGTTATAGAAAATGTTAATCTTCTGTTTAACATTTTATAGCTATCCATTATTCTCTTCGAAGTCATAAATTGCTGTGTAGCTTCTGTAATCTAATTATCTAATGCTGTGAGGAAGTTGCTCCTGCTACAATCTACCAATAATAATAAACAGTAGAGCAGTGAGATTCCATATATTTATGTTATACAGTGTGATAATCTAACTGAACTCTAGCTATGTAGCTATCACTGCTCTTCCGCTACCCAGCCACAAATCATCACAAAACAATCTTAAAGTGTGACTATTATTCACCTCTTGCTGCTGAGAACGAACCAAGCATTGGGTCTATGTGAATGGTGCACAGCTCACTGCCTGCTAGGCAACCCATCAAAATGTTCAACACATTTATAATCAGTGAAAATTCTGACCAGAGAATTGATAATCAAGGCAGGTGGTTAGGAAACTTTATTTCACTTGTAAGATTACTGAAAATTTACGAAGTAATACATGTATGGCTTTCATTCAGTAGCACATAATGTACATGGTCACAAATTATTATATCTTTATATTATACCACACCAATTAGTATTTCACTGAATGATTATACCACACAAATGATGAGGTCAATCACACAAATTATATACCTGGTAGTACTGATATTATTAAAATGAATAATAACAGTGCAGCTTTATTTCAGGCACTGTTAACTTATATGACTTGTATTAACATTAAGAATAATGCCATTCCATTAGACATTTTTAGCTAATCAATCTTTCAAAATATTTCCCACTAAAACTACAAGAACATGTAGTTGGTTACAGTTTACACTGACAAAAGCAGACATCCTCTCTGAGACATCCTCTCTGAGACATCCTCTCTGAGACATCCTCTCTGAGAAATCCTCTCTGAGACATCCTCTCTGAGACATCCTCTCTGAGACATCTCTCTGAGACATCCTCTCTCAGCTGAATATCTTCTCTCTTTATCAACAAGTTTATATTTACCTTATTTTTTGTTGTCTCTAAAATCATGTCCTTTCTTGTCTCCTTCATAAAATATAACTATATATTCCATGCATCATAGGCTTAAATCTGATTATATTCAACATTATTTATTTGTTTAGGTTACAACCAATGGATAGCAGGCTTGCTCTGCTGCTATTGGATAGCTTGCTGTAACCTCGCCAATGAGTAAACGGTGTGTCATATTCTCTGCTGTTTGTATCCCAGCCATAAGAACTTAATATATAATCTGTTTTGCTAGTTAGATTTATGACACCTTGTCAAGGTATTAAGTTCTCTTAATTTCTATAGGCATGTTATCTGAGGAGAGTAAGACACAATGAAAGCTAAAAGCTAACATTACAAAATAATAAAAGCCCTCACATGATACTGTTGGGCTGCATTCATTCAGTTCTACTATCACTATAAAAAATCAACTTTCACAGCTGCTGGAATTTATGTAATTAAAGTTATATAAAACTCTTCATTTATCTAACAATTTTAATAATGCTATCATACAATTTTAGTGCTGTAAAGAAACGTCATTTGAGCTAAGATACAAAAATAGTGTACAGTTTATAATCAATCTTGATAAATAGTAGAAGTTATGAATTGACCGCATTATCACTTATTATTTGAGACATTTCAAACAAACAGGTGATAATATAAATATTTGATCACTTCACCTATGCACTAGAGTGTATAATGTGGAATAACTGAAAATGTAGAATAAATACTCATTATGTAGATAAGTCATCAAAAAATGGTAATTGGTAGATTTATCAACATAATTGAGGAATTGATCAGTGTGAGAAAACTGAATAACCATAACAGTGTGTTTTTTGTGCCCATAATGTGTAATACTATATTGAAGTATGTAACGCTAAATTGGCAGTCAACTTCAGTATACACAATGTAGGGGAGGTGCAATGTGATCTTCTGTGTAATGCGTTGGCCACTTAACATCAAGTGCTCTTCAGTGGTGATGCTCTTTATGTACAAGTGCTATCTGCAGAGCAAACCCACACCTGTACGAGAGCCATCTGCAAAGCAAATCTACACCGTCATGTAAATTAACAGCAAATAATTCACAAACATCACAAAATATTATTCTTGCAAAACATTCAGCACCATAATTATTTCACACTGAATTCCCATTTGTGCCCTCTATTAATGGTGTCCACTTGTAATTACATATTCATTATAATACCCTACATGAACAACTTTTCGCTAAGATCGAGGTGGCTGAGTAAACTGGATTACGGAAAATAAATATTGACTGAGAATTCTCTGCATTTGCAGAACTAATATATTTTGGCTAACTTCGTATATAGCACTAGTATATTGACTAGTATATCGCACTAGTATATAGCACTAGTATATCGCACTAGTATATCGCACTAGTATATCGCACTAGTATATCGCACTAGTATATCGCACTAGTATATAGCACTAGTAAATAGCACTAGTAAATATAGCACTAGTATATAGCACTAGTATATCGCAATAGTATATCGCAATAGTATATTGACTAATGAAAATTCAGTAAAGTTTTTTATCCATAATTTAAATATAGTAGGAAACTTTTATTGTAAATGAATGAGCATAATATTTAGCTATAATTATTAGTAAATGGCTGATGCTTTTATGATTGATCTCAATTTATATTGTTAAAACTGACCAATATTTTAATATGCTGATGATACAGGTTCTATAAAAAATGTTATGCATTTTTATTACTGTTGTGCATATTTCAATCTGATTCTAGATCATGATTTTATCAATAAATCTCTAATCTCGTCTTACTATGCTATAGTAATTCTATTTTTACTGTAAAGATATTTTAATTGCTTTAAATGCTTTTAGTTGGCAAAGTGAGCTGTCTGGCATATACTTTTCGCTCTCTCAACTTGATTAGGATCAGTTCATCTAATAATACAAATAAATTGTACTGGTTGCTTTTTCAATAGAAATATAATACAATTATATGCGCTCAAGGATATTTACCAAATCTAACGTTACAGCATTCCGGTAATATATTGGGCTATGTTGTGTATTTCTATTATTATAAAAAGTAATAAGTAACAAAGCGCATAATCTCATTAACCATACAGCGCCGTAGCTTGCACTTGCAGCAGCCAGCAAAGTTCAATGTGTAATTACCAACAGGAAATTAGAATCGAATTTGTTTACATTTCCAAACATGAAGCCGATGTTTTATGAAGCAATAAATAAAATACCTATCGTATTAAAAATGTATATTGATGCAATGAATATTATATTTATTTTTAGCAGTTGAGCATCTCCAAATTTTTAATTATTATTCCAATGTAGCTAAAACAAAATGAATGCAAGCGAAATAATACTGAATTGTTTCAAGTGGCACATCCTGTCAGGTTTTATGAGTATTGCAAAATCTCAAACTGCACTCACCAGACCCCAAACCTACAATAGCTATGGGGTTTGGATCTTCGGATTTCGCAACATTCAAAGGACCCAATGGATGTAACACTTCATTGAATCTTTAATAGGCAATATAATGGCAGAATTCTGGAGGGGAGAAAAGATCATCTGCGAGTGTCCGAATTGTATACAAACGTCCACATATTGTCCACATATTGTCCACATATTCTCATTTGTTAATTTATTATTATAAACTAGAGCTGAAACTGGACAGTGCTGTAGGAAATCCATCTCCTCAACTTCGTATATTAATATAACATTTCCGGAAAGCAAGGAGGCGGTGCCCATTGTTAGTAAGTGGTGTATCAAATGTGCACGGATGTCTCAACTCGTTGCAAAAACAAACTGGCCAATGGCAGTTGCCTTATTCTGGGTACGTGATAATTTGGAATATTTGCTTTTATTTTTTGCTCTAAGAGCGAGGAAGTGGTCGTTTCATGAACGGGTTCAATTTCCTATTACTTTGGATTATTTTTAATTATTGTATATATATTTTTTCAGTTTCAACAAGTGTTTTTAAATGTTCGTCTTCTGAAAGTGCCTAATATCATTACTAGTAAATATTTTAAAACGACTAGCATTGCATGACAAGCAAGTGGCTCACCAATTTACATTATGTACATAGTAAACTACATCTTTGGAGGCAAAATACCTGGTTCCTATAGCGCGTATATCAGTATAATGCATATCTTTTTAAAATCCTGCAGACACTTAGACATTGAAGCTTCAATCATCTTTGTACTGAATGATAAAAACTCAGACATGTATAGGTAGACTACTTGTCATTGGGTATTTATGAACAGCATTATCTACCGGGAGTCTTTATCTACAGGGAGTGTTTATTTGTGGCACTTTCCCTGCACAGCATGGTTCTATATTCTATACATTGGAGTAGTGAGCCCACAGCCTCCTCTTAGTCATCTATTTGTTACAGGACATCTATTAATGTGTTACACAAATAAACATTAGCCAAAATATTTGGGTTGAGGAGGGTGTACATTCCTGTGTCCTGCTGCGTATCAGTTGCATATGTACTAAGACATGCATCACAGATAGGGGCCCTTAGGGTATTCCTAATAATGTCAATGTATATTAATTAATGGAATCAAAGACTAAATTAAGTAAACTTGATTGACAGGCCCTGTTGTTCAAACAGAGTCCCAATACAAAGTATTAATATCCCAAATGTTCTGTTAACTTAATAATATAAAAAACATTCCATAAACAATTCAATATTTTATTCTTGGTGTTTGAAAGAATAAAGCAAAATGTTAATGCACAACAATTAAGCATAATTATGTAGAAGGTTTTCCTTAATCTATCATTAACATGACATTAATTCCATTAGTGGAAATAATTTGTTGCAATTTAATATAATATTCATGTACTACAAACAATCAAGTAACTGCAATGTTTACTGCAAATGGTTCACTGACACCAATGAATGCTGCTGCCAGCAAGTATGATGCACATCAAGGGTCTATTTGAATGTTGGCACTGTTATTTGCATGTTAACTTGAGTTGTACTCAGGGTTGTAACATTTAAAACATCGCTTGTTTAAAACAATGTTTTTTGTGTGTTTAAAACAGCAGAAAACAACATTGGAGTGCGTGTGTTTTTTCCTTATAACACATTATGTGAGCAAAATAGTGAGAAATGGAAAGTAGACAGTTATAATTTAGAAAAGAATATCTGCTATTGCTTGGTACAAGTCATCACTTTATCAAATCCTACCTATAGAAGTTCAGACATGATAGAATTTCTAGAGGTGGTGATGACTTCCATTTGCTGATCAGCGAGCATTGGGGGAGTGTTACCTATGTTTGGCCTGGATCACCCAAAGCTGAGGAACAAGCTAGGTGTAGAGAAGGCTGGCAAGCTGTCCTTTATAAATATATACTGCTTAATATATAGATAGTACAAATGGTAGAACCTACTAACATTCTGTATATGAAAGCTGACCGACTATTATTAAAATTTCACATATCTACGTACTTGTATCCTACATTTCCAATAAAATATATATTATTTAATAAAAAACGTTTTAAGCAATAAAAAATTGTTTTTTGTTTTTAAAAGAAAAACTGGTTTTTTTTGTGCAACATTGGTTGTACTCATAAAGCTGCTTTATGGTTGTGCTAGATAGTGCTAAAAGCCGAGCCAGAGGTTGAAGCTGAAGTTGTGGGTTCCAGTTATTCTTTGTACTTATATGTACTTGGCTACGCTTCCAAGGTCACACTTAGGGTGAAAGACTGGTTAATCTATGTGTGCAACATCAAGCTACATAAAAATGTCATAAATTGTGTAAATTGAAATTGCCAGGAGAGTTGCCTCTTTTGACTTAAAATTAATTTATTGTAAACCATGTATATGCATTTTACTCTGAGAAAAAAATAATTTAGTATCACAACACGAAATGATTAATATGTAATATCGAGCGGGTAACCTTGATTGGATAGCCCTGGTTTTAGTGCAACGATACGATATATCTGAGCACCGTTACTTGCTAGATATATCTGGCTATTGACGAAAAAGAAGCATCACTTTGGGTGATACTGAAACCAAATGTTGTCTATTTTGCTCATAGGGCAGTAAATGGATACTGCTGCGGAATTACTCCGTTAATGATCCGTCCTCTTTATTACCATCTATATACGTTTTCTTATACTTGCTTTCACTAGTGGACAGAATATGATGGCTGGCTTCTTCACAAAGAAATCTAGCAGTGGAGGGGAGAATGAAACTGTTGGAGTAGATTATAACCCAGGCAAAGCCAAATATCATCCCATAGATGATGCGTTCTGGAAGAAAGGAGACGAGTAAGTACTCGGCTAGAAAGGAGACGAGTAAGTACTCGGCTAGAAACGGTCGGTTAATGGTAACGTAGACACTGTCGATGCGGTAAGCTGGGTTATCCCAAAATCCTCAAAACCATTTATTCTCGAAAAGACTGGTCACCTCGCAAAAAATTAGGCAGTAAGGTGAACTCCTCCCAGAAGTAGGGCTACCCTGGTTAGGGTTATATACGCCCCTAACCAGGGGCGTATATAACACCCCTAACACTAATGTTAGGGGCGTGAATCTGGACCTAAATAAAAAAAATTCTTCTAATTTTCATGAAAACCATCGAAAAAAATCAAAATCGACCCCCGTACAGATTTTTTCAACCCCCCCCAACAGAAGTTTTCAACATCCTAACGTTTTCCCCCAACAAAAAAAATTTCCGCTGCTCGGGGCAGTTGACATTAGCATTGAATACGCCCCTTACCTTGGGTTCCTTGATGTGTCTACAAGGACGCGACAACGGACTTGCCCTAATCTTTTTTCAGAACTTAGGCTACCATGCTCCATTAACATTGTACACTTTGGGATCGTAAAACTCAAACATGTACTACTCGCCTATATCTTTTAATATTAGAAACACTCCATTTTTATCAATATTATATTCATGGGTAGTAATGGCCCTTCTAACTTTAGACACTATGTCTGTCACCAAACTAATGATCCCATTATCTAACATAACTCACTATAGTACGTAATTATTTAGTGCCTATGTGTGTCCTACTGTTGTAGGTCTTCCTAAACGTCTGTCCGACTTTGGTACCCAATGTATAAAGTTACTGTCAATATGTATTTAAATCCTCATTAATTTTATTGGTTGGAGGGACTTCACTGGAACAACTCACAATGAACATGCATTTCAGGGTAATGAGTTGGCTTCCAACATCGTATGGAAAGCAATCCAAGTGAGGATTGAACCACAAGTGGCCACACGAGCAGTCAGCACTCATCCCACAGCCACCAGCTATTATAGATATGCACTATGCACTATGCCAACGTTATTATTGTTATCTGATTATAATTACATAATTATTGGTATGATATTGTTCTGTAGCGTCCCGTACCTGGCAATGGCAAAGACATTTGAACTCATAGAGGACACCAGTGGCAGGTAATTGGATTCTATTAAACCGATTGGTTTAGGGCTTCGCTGAGAAACACTCCATTCTATAAACTCTGTCCGGAACATCAGACAGCCATTCTATAATGGTGGATGTTGTTACAATGTAGAAATCATTTAACATAACATGGCTAGTCAATTAGGCATGTCATAATATGCTATAAACATTGGCATACACGATTAAAGTGGCTGTGCCACGCTGAGACTGACGCACTAAAAATTTAGGAGTTGTTTACACAACACATTCCACCACAACAACCTTAGGCGCTGTCCCTGCGCAAGCGCACTTCTCAAAATTTTCATATAGAATAATTGATAATATTAAAATATTTAGGTATGTATTTTATATTATTGTTATTGTCATTCATGTTA
>JAOQGN010206223.1:0-10788 GCA_027564295.1 Himantozoum antarcticum | reverse complement strand
TTGAGCACTCTTTCCAGATTTTCTATTTTTATTGCTTTCCTTTTCAGGATCAATAAATTTATAGTTTAATCTATATAAATATATATATATATACTATTAGTATATATTTATATTATAGTTATTAGGCTATCCTTTGCATTCTAACTTTCTGTAAAATGTACCAATTAGCTGCACATGTATAAAATAATTTATATTGGCAGTGGCATGCTGAATAATGGTAATCCTATCAATGGGTAAATTATTGAGTGCCATGCATCGTAATAAGCGCTCAATAGCAATTATTTATACTACAGTAATTAGTAATGTCAACAAATAAATGGAGCATCGCAAGTAAAGAACTAATGTTTGAGGCACCAATTAAACGGATTTATCAAACTCATATGATGCGATACAGATTCAATGAAATAACAGTTACGTCACTTGATTGCAGTCACGCATTGATTTCCAAGCATAGTATGTGCAACGAGATATTTATTGAAAAGGTTGAACTACTCCAACTTCATCGCTGAAATATACGGGAATCAGAAATGAGAGTTCATACAATCACAAATGACTTTCACACACTGGAGGAAATTGAAATAATATTCATATTAGAATATTAGCAATGCATGCTGCCTAGTCACTTATTACTTGCTGTGCTAGCCGACATCAAAGCATATTCCAAGAAGACCATCCCACTAAAATATTAAAATCCAAAAACTAAAACCCAAATTAGCTTGTATGTGCAACTCAAAGCTACATCATTAAATGCTAAAATGCTGTAATATAATACTATCTCAGTGAGAGAGCGGTAGGACGCTTGCCATCTTACAATATTCTCTGAAAATACGTGGGTTATGAGTTTCACTGACAACCTGGATGTTTAAGTTTTGCAGAATGCTATTCCTCCCTGCAAAGTGAACTATTAGCAATTCATTTTAAGCAGAAAAGTGTGCAGCCAGTTTCCCTCGACTAGCTATTAGCTGTTACCGAGTTTTTTGTTGTCGTGTTACTGTTGTGCATTTGCTCCCTATTTAACGGGCCTCTTAAGCTTGTATGAGAAGCAGAAGCTAGGAGTGAAATGAAGAGCTCACCATCACAACAGGATGGACCGGCTGTGATTTGAACCCAGGACCTTGTGAGCCATGAGCAAGAACCTAGCCACTGAGCCACCCTAAAAAGCAATAAGCCTGACCAGAAAATATTATTAATCAATATTATTACCATTATTTATTTGGTATACTTATTATTACTTATTATTATTTATCATTTGTTATAAATATTTATTATTACATAATTAATATTATTATTATCATAATTATAATTATAAACAGTTATCTTATTACTATAGGGCCCGGAGGACTGTGTGCCATACCGATAAACTGAAAACTCCAACCCTTTCAAAGGGGAATAACTCCATTTTGTGTATAGTGTTTGATTGAGGATAGGGTTTGAGGTCTGTGGTTGGGGGAAATTTCCTTTCTCCATAACCAACACACTCCACCTTACACCATTCCATTCCATTACACAGAGGGATTAAGCAATTACAATAGATTACATACACTCCCTGAGCAATGTTATGTAGCAGCTGTTCATTAAATATAGCAATGATCTCTGGGTCAGAAGTGATCTCTAGAGCAGAAGAACCGGCTTCATTCTTGCATGAAGGAAAAGCACCGAGAGTCAGTAGAGTTCGAACAGAATCTTTGCTTTTAAGCTACAAGTAATAATTATATTACAGTGAACATTAAAACACTATGTTGGAAGACCTCATCTGCACAGTACATGGTATAAACGCAGAGACTTTAGCAACAATTGGTGTCTAGGCCTACTGATTCTCAGTCTCAGGGGTTAGAAAACAGGTGGTGGCCATTAAACCAATTCCTTCATTAGTTATTGATCCTATTTGCATTTGTATTTTATCAATCAGTGTTTTTTAATAATCATATAAATAAACCTAGACCACACGGTGCTAGGAATAAGAAGATGGTGAGGACATGAAGATGAAGAAGATGCTAAGAATAACAAGATGGTTGGTGTCGCATTGAAATTTGGCCTGCATTTATAATAATGTAATCTATAATTTACCATCTGCTATAGAAACTAGGAAATTGTAAAGGCCATTCATTATAATTATAGGCAACACTAGATATTTTCTTACAGAAAACGACTATCAAGATGAATTGAATGATTTTGAACCAATATAATTTTATAATAATATTGTAAAAATAATAGTAATATAAATATTATATAATTATAATAAACTTAATACAATTATACAAGTATACAAATGCAACAACAGTATTTTTTATATCTTACATTATATACTGGTAACTTGTAATACTGTAACAGCATATTTTCATCTATAAATAAAGGGGCGATGTCAAAATTGTTACACGGTACAGTAACTTCTCCATTACACTGTTCTGCTTCATGTAATACACAGCTGCTTGTATCACTTTTAAACCAACAATATTATTACGCCATATTAATTTTGGAACAGCACTGACAAATCTCAAATATACAACATGGTTCAGCTATTCAAGTAATTGTTTTATTGCTACTCGACAAGCTCATAATGAAGATCACAAAGATATTAAAAAAGAACTGATTTCGTAACAATAGATAAAGTTATACTGTGTAACACATCAATAGTTTTGACAAGCTTTAGTAGTTTTATAGAATCTTATTTTTTCTACTGTCTATTAGCAATATTTTTTAACCTATTTGAAGAGATAAGAAGGCGATAAGTAAGATATATAAGATAGCTGCAAGAATGGGGCTTCAGACGGAAGCCTTCAAATCTATCCTAGACAAAAGGATGAATAATTATATGATGAACATTATGCACGATGCCAATAACCCATTACATAACTTTGTTACCAAAATGCCTGCAGGGAGAGTTGTGTCTTATAAACATAGATCCGCCATAGGCAGCAACAGATTTATTAGGAATTTTTTAAACAAGTGGAATCAAGTGATAATGTAAATTAAAGTAATGTTCTATAATTTGTTTCTGCTTTTAGTATATTTTGTGCAATCAATCATTTTTTAGTAACTGAGCGGCAAGAACCAGCAATTTTCTCACTATTATATTTTATATCCATAGGTGACTTGAAATTAAAACAAACAAACAATCAATCTATTAGCACCGCACAAGCCATGCAAGTTTCAGTTGATCAGTCTCAGTTTCACTGAATATGCAAAATATATCAAAGTTATTTTGCTTTCCCACAGATCGCGCTCGTACATTACCAAGATACACAAACGTTTTTTATCGACCAATAATTAAAGAGAACCATAATAATATGTACATGCATGTGAAAGTATGAAAAACGAAATGCATCCAAGTTTTAGATGATATAGCCCCGCTGAATTTGAGGTCAGCAAATACAAATTTTTGTCTACCCCAAATATGATGTCAGTGTCATCTTACACAATCATGCAAACAATAAATAGGTCAATGTACCTGCGTGCGGCTGGCTGCCATTCATTCTCTTTTCAAACTGCAAACGGTTCTCTCCGAGGCACTGATAGATGGATATGGTCTGTGTGGTGTCTGCTACCAATGCATCCATTGATGCTATCTTTCCCTGCTCATGTAAATCTTTGAGCTCTATGGCTAACCTAGCAATATGTCTCTGTTGGTCATCAGTGGAGCGACTACAACACAATCAGTGTAAATGTTAGAGATCAATATTACCAACTGCTATTATAATACGATAATAATCTTGGTAATAATAACTGTTGCCAGGGATATTGTGGTAATTTAACAGCAGAGCTGGTCGAGGTAAACTCCTGCTCAATCTCCGGTTGATAGTCCAATTGGTAAGGAGGCAGAACCTTCTACCAAACAATAACCTCCAGGTGGTAACTGAGACAAACCTTCTACCAGACAATAACCTCCAGGTGGGAACTGAGACAAGCCTTCTACAAGACAATAACCTCCAGGTTATAAGTGAGACGAACCTTCTACAAGACAATAACGTCCAGGTATAAGTGAGACGAACCTTCTAAAAGACAATAACCTCCAGGTTATAAGTGAGACGAACCTTCTACAAGAAATTAACCTCCAGGTCTTAAGTGAGACGAACCTACTACAGGAAAATAACCTCCAGGTCATAAGTGAGACAAACCTATAAGACAATAACCTCCAAGTGGTAAGTGAGACAAACCTGCATCCTTGTAGATAATTTGCATCATTGCTACATGACCAGATTAACATGCGTGTTATACCACTTAAACCTATCATTGTTACAAGCCTGTTTCCAAGCATAGCTGAATTGATGGGAGACTGCAAGAAATGTCCAGTTGGTGCAGGATTTTGTGGAGAAGACAACTTCTCCACCTACATTATTTTCCTAGATCACGTGCTATCTCAAAAATAGTCAATCCTGCACCTGCCTCAGGAAATGGAAATAACAAAGCAGCGTGAGTAACACGGCATGTGAATGTATCGAGCATGTTCTATGTATAGAAAGAACTGTAATGCAGTAACCATCTGTTTATAGACTGTGACCCTGAGATCGACTGGGCAAGGGCGATCTGGTATGTTATATTAATTTGTTATATTGCTGCAATCCGGAGTTGTCTGTACAGAGTCAATCAGGTTATCAAACTTTAGAGTCGTCTAACCAAGACACTTGGACAATATTGCAGTGTATCGTCATTTCATATGAGAATGTTGGGCCTAATTTGGTGTTTAAATGTTGGTTACAAAATATTGCAAATAATTTTAATGTGTAACTTTCAAACACGGAATTCAAAGATCAGAACTACGATGCTCCCAACACTAAAATAAAATGATTAAAAGTGAACTGTCTGATAAATAGATTTTAACTGCCTAAACTGTAACAACTGTTTGTAAACGCTATGTCATGGCATAGCAACGAAAGCCATAGCAGGCGAGTCATGCAAAGTAGTACAACAGGTAAAACATTTGACCAACTTGGAAAATGGCTTAATTCAATGGGTTAATTCAAATGGCTTAATGGGTTAATTTAAGCTAAAATCCCTAAAGAGTTGCCAGACAGGTGACCACATGTCCCTCGATAGGTTGCCAGACAGGTGACCACATGTCCCCTCGATAGGTTGCCAGACAGGTGACCACATGTCCCCTCGATAGGTCATAAGAGTAAACAATAATTATGCTTACTTTCCTTGGATAGCTACTCCAGATACAGGGTGATAGATGTTTGGGGGGTTTGGGGTGACATAGTAGTACAGTGCTTGTTTGGGGTGTTTGGGGTGTTTGGGGTGACATAGGGGTACAGTGCTTGTTTGGGGTCAGCCGGGTGACATGATGGTACAGCGCTTGTTTGGGGTGTTTGGGGTGACATAGTGGTACAGTGCTTGTTTAGTGATTCAATGGTCAGCAGTTGGATTGCCTGGGAAGTATGTAGTTTACAATGTAGTTTAGTAGCTGCTACACAGTGACAGTTACATCTACAGTAGCATACCTCTGTGCCAATTAGTGGTTAGTAGCTTTTCAGCATATTATATTGTAAAATTGTAAGTACTGACTGATATTAGGCCAATATTGTATTATTATTAAAGCAGAGATGGAGGAGACAGCATAGCCCTCACCTCAATTATATATCCATTCTCCAGGACAGCGCACGGCCGATGTTTGTGGACGTGGCCTATGTGGCCTATGTGGCATGTGTATTTGGGTTGTAAGTTGTCTTGCACTCGACGGTGTAGGACAAATCCGCAAAATAACAATATTTACTTTGTCAGTGTGCTACAACTTTACTAAGAAATGCGTTCTTAAGACTAGTAGATGACATTCTTTTAAAATTCACTAATAGCCACCTGATAAAGATCGCAAGCTTGACTTATATTTTAAACATGATGATGGTTGTATCTTTTTGAAACTATTTAAGCACGGGATGAAGGTAACATTGGGGATACCTTATTTGTGTACTATATAGGGTATACTCTTAGATATACTCTTAGATATACTCTTAGATATACTCTTAGAACTGATAACGGCATGCAAATGCAAAGAAAAAGATTTACAGAATACATTTTACAAATAATATTTTAACAATTATTTATTATTCACATATATACATTTTAGCCCGTTTTTCCAACCTTTAAATTAAAATTCTGTGACCATCATTAGATACATTGACAGGAAAAAATAAGAACACCACACAATAAGAACACCGCACAATAAGAACACCACACAATAAGAACACCACGCAATAAGAACACCGCACAATAAGAACACCACGCAATAAGAACACCACGCCATAAGAACACCACGCAATAAGAACACCACGCAATAAGAACACCACGCAATAAGAACACCACGCAATAAGAACACCACACAATGAGAACATCACACAATGAGAACACCACACAATAAGAACACCACACAATAAGAACACCACGCAATAAGAACACCACGCAATAAGAACACACAATGTATCTTGAGCCGGTGATCAAATGGCATATGCAGATGCAGATATGTAAGCTCTTCCTTTGAGAAAAATCCACAAAACATTGATCTTAATGCTACATTTAACAGTTTTCTATTCTTGAGTGGCTATGAATTAATCACTCAAGCTTCTGTGTGCCATTTACTGCTGCCAGTAGAAAATTTAATTTATTGACAACACATCTGGTAGGTTTTCATGATTACTGGCTTCATCTATTCATGGTTTATATATAAAATTGTGCGACTTGTCATTCAATAACAAATACACATTTGTATAGTCAAGTTGCCTGGACCATAACACTGATCACATTATTTATGGTGTCATTTGACTGGTTAATCTGCTTGCGTGTGTTATCTTGGGGAGGGGATCTGCTTGCGTGTGCTATCCTTGGGGAGGGGATCTGCTTGCGTGTGATATCCTTGGGAAGGGATCTGCTTGCGTGCACTATCCAGGGGAAAGGATCTGCTGGCGTGCGCTATCCTGGGGACGAGATCTGCTTGCGTGTGCCATCCTGGGGAAGGGATATGTCATTGCTCACCTGTACCAGGAGTCCCCAAACTTCTTAGCCAATGAGTAATGTATGATCTGATGTCTAATAGCCAAGTATTTCTTCAGCAGATTCTCCACATACAGTCTGTCCAACTCACTGCACTCGACGGTACCGAACAATATGGCCGCTATATTGTCACAATGTTCAAATACTGTGGCACTCTCCTCTCTCTTTAGTATGCAAACCAGTTTTGTCTTTTGCTAGAGATTACAAGCAAGTTTAACCAATTAATTTACATATTACATCAGCATTTGACACATACAAACGCGTAATTAAGCAATCGTATGCAATGGAAATAAATATAAATGCAAAAATGCAAATAATACTCAGCCACTGCCCATCTTAACTTTGAAATATCTTACAAATACAGATTGGAAGCAGAGTTTGCTTAGATTGTTTAGAGATTGGGCACTGCTATTCTGTATGATTGTTTAGAGATTGGGCACTGCTATTCTGTATGATTGTTTAGAGATTGGGCACTGCTATTCTGTATGATTACGATATATTATTAAAACTACTGCACAGTGAAGCTGAGTGATGCTATAGTGTGGACGCATTACGTGTTACGTCTAAGCAAGCACGTTCCAAATCAAGTGTGCTATGTGCATCATTTCCTAAGCATAACAAGTTACATAGTTGGTACTGTTGGCGCCGCTTCTGTACACATAATGTATGCTCTCCTACAGAAATCTATGTAACAAGTTACATAGTTGGTACTGTTTTGGTACTGTTGGCGCCGCTTCTGTACACATAATGTATGCTCTCCTACAGAAATGTATGTAACAAGTTACATAGTTGGTACTGCTGGCGCCGCTTCTGTACACATAATGTATGCTCTCCTACAGAAATATATGTAACAAGTTAGATAGAAATATTTTCAACTAGAAAGGGTTCAGTTATAAAAATATTGAGTATTACTAAAGCATATTAAAATGCTTTGGGGGACAATACGAGGAACGAGGTGGCTAAACAATTTTTTCATTTAATTCACAAGTTGTAGATATAATAATTACTTGAAGACGGGGATTTGGTTGGATAAGGCAGTAGGAGAGTATGAAAGAGTATAGGGGATCATGAGTAATGGGTAGTTGTGACATTGATTATTGTAATTCCTCAAAACAACCATAGGATTCTGAGAAGTAAAATAAATCAGAGATGACAATTAAATGACAAAATAGAAAAGGCCTTGGTTACCGCAGCAAGCTGAAAAGTAATGACATTTATTATAACTATTTTACATTTTCAACTATTTTATCAAACTTAATTTTGATTAAAAACACGTTTATCTCAAAAAACCACAATGCTGCATAAGCATGATTGGGCTAAGCCTATTTCTTTAGTAATATATATGGAAGTCGCAAAAACTTCAATTTTCTTTGATGTGTATGAGAAGCACAATTGACAAGGTTATATAATTATTGATTTTACAATAGCAACAATTAAGTGACGATTGTGTGTAAATTCTAGTAGACTACAAGGCCACTCAAAGTGCCATGGGCGGATGTGTACAATGCTATTTGCCAAAATCTAAGATTGTTATTGCCATTCCAATTTCCAAAAACCGCACATTATAAATAATGGATAACATTCGTTGACACCCGATGAGTAAGATTCAGCACAGAGGAGCTGTCTTCCGCTGCTCCTCTATCCAACTAACCATGCGTAGGCCAAGAACTAAAGCTAAACATTTTGGCAGCGATAATTTCCTAATTAAATCAATCAGAAATAGAAATATGTATACCTCACGAGATATTTCATGTATTATTGTATCAAATTCCTGGCCTTGTTTCTGTTGCAGCAATGAAAGAACAGAGCTGTTGACTTGCTCCTCCGTGCTTCTGCCGTGTTCTGAGAATGTGGGCTTTGCCTCCGCTTCATAATATACACTCAATGCTAAAATAACAAAATCATATGTTAGCCGATGATATAATAATTATTTATAATTCAATTTAGCTAAGCCTTTATGTTGCAAGAATATCCTGTAGATTACAAGCCACAAGGAAACGAAGACATTACTAATCTATTAATGGGCTAGGTGGGACATCTGCAGTTTAATCAGAACTCTTGTAAACATGCACTGATCATTATGTGGGTACCATGCCGAAAGGAAGCAATGTGTATATGAAGAGCTACCTTTCTGTAATATACGTATATGGTCATCTCTCTGCAGAGACTTGTATTCATCATTTCCCTCTCGCCAAGTAGCTCTCTGATTGGCCAGTATAGTCAACTGCTGTATAACCTCCTCTTTAGAAAGTGCTGTCTGTGCAGATTTATGGTACTTTCTGCTTCTGTGATGCAATAGTTTTCCCATCAACTGAAAAAGACAGGGGGAGACACCATATTTAAATTAATTACCAAATCAAAGAAAACTCTGTTAAACAACAGTGACTACAATTACTGATGAATTACTTTTTTCCGAGAAAGAACTCATTTCGGGAAAAATTAAGTGAGTAACGTACATGCCAGGCGACCCACAGAATCAAGTTAAATCTGTTTTATGTTCAAATTCACATGTCTAAAAACTTGGCTATAAAACAGTCTTTGAACTAGCCAGGAAAGCATCCCATTTTTGTAGATTTTTCTTTTGAGATCATTATTCAGAGCTCATTGAGATCATCATTCAGAGCTCAACTTGAATATTTCTGTTCAAAGCATGTTGCATTAATTCAAATCACTAGGTATATGGGGTGGAGAGGTCTAGGTATATGGGGTGGAGAGGTCTATGGGTGGAGAGGTCTAGGTATATGGGGTGGAGAGGTCTAGGGCGATTAAGCCAGGTGGGTAACAATGATGCATAGCAATGTAGAAAGAGCAGTTTAAGTTCAGTTTAAACCTGGAAGGTGTATATACACCTGGAAGGTGTATATGCATGACAGGGTTTTACACGAGTTGAACTTGTGATACCCATATGCAAATAAGTTGGGATTTCAATAGAGTAGTTTCTCGCTATCGAATGATCATATCATTGTTCAAATAATGTATCCAGCAGGATATTTCATATTGTCTGTATTATTAATCATTATTTTTGATAACAATATTGTTACCAGTATGTAATTTTAATATCAATTATGGATAAATTAGTGGAAAGCCCGTCAACGGTAACAGAGATTTAAAAGGAACAAAATATTACCACAAGATTCTTGCGTTAGAAGGTGCAAATAGTAAGTAGCGGATAGTAAGGATGCAAATAGTAAAGATGCAAATAGTAAGGAGCGTACCAGACTCTCAGACCTATGTCTGCTTGATATCTGTTTCACCAGCAGTACCAGCAGATCTCTAACTCCTAGAGCATTCAGTTCTGCTGTCGTCATAACAGATGTAACTGTGGCTGATGTATAGGCACCAGAGTGGTGTCCCGTATGCCCTGGGTGTGCAGACAACAGCTCAGAAGTTATATACTCATATCTTCTTTGGTCAATTTCTTGGCTGCTAGAAAAGACTATATAAAATTAATTTGATTTCGAAGCAGCAAAAAATAATTGCAACACATAGTAGATCGAACCCAGTGTGTCTGTTAACCCATCCAAGTAGTGAGCTGTCAGCTTCCTCTGCAGTCAAAGTTGTGAGCTGTCAGCTTCCTCTGCAGTCAAAGTTGTGAGCTGTCAGCTTCCTCTGCAGTCAAAGTCGACGGTGAGCTAATTTGTTTAATTTAGTACTCATATAAATGTACATAATATTATTATTATAGTTTTTTCTATTGCGGTAAAAAAATATACAAAATTGTACCATATATATATTGTGGAGGAATTTCCAGCTCCCCTCGGCTGTATGACATTATAGAGTAGATGCACAGCCTATGTACATAGTATT
>JAOQGN010206112.1:0-10788 GCA_027564295.1 Himantozoum antarcticum | reverse complement strand
GTCTTGATACCATAAGTCTTGATACCATAAGTCTTGATACCATAAGTCTTGATACCATAAGTCTTGATACCATAAGTCTTGATACCATAAGTCTTGATACCATAAGTCTTGATACCATAAGTTTTGATACCGTGTCTAATCAATTGCTTTATGTATATGTTGCAGTCTCCGCCTAATTCCAATTCATTCACATGTTCGTGTGTGGCCGGCTGGATGGGACAGCAGTGCCAGACTGACATCAATGAATGTTCTAGTAACATCTGCCAGAATGGGGGGACCTGTACTAATACTCCAGGAAACTACACCTGCGCTTGCACTACATATGCTACTGGTAGGAACTGTGAAACTCCAACTTATGGTATGTCTATAATACTCTATAGCTAAATAATAGGCTATTTGAAACTAATGGGTCAATGCTGTCTATCAATGGATACACGCTGCCTCATCAGTACTAGGGAATAAATAGTGTTAGATCATCAGGAGTGTAGGAAACGTCACTTTGTTTATAGTGGATAAATTAATATTACTGTCTTGGGTGACATCATAGCTACATTTTCTACGCTTTAGATGAGCTAATGATCTATTTACTACTTATGTCAACTTCTCCATCACTGACAGCAAGGTAATGTTGCCAAACCGAACCAAACCAAAGAGAACATCAAAGTTGCTGGCAACGTTGGCTTTAGCTTTGTGATAAACGGTAACATTTGCGATCAGCCAATCAGAATCAAACAGAATTTGTCTTGGGAGTCAACGATTAATGTTTGGAAATCCAGATATTACACTTTGACTCTGCACATCAAATTCTGATTTGTTGATTGCTTCCACAGCTACATTGACGCTGCACAAATATGGCAACATCGCTCATTTTGATATTCCGTGCTTCCAGGCCTGAACTGTGATAGGTTGCTGTATTGGTTTGATGACACTCCAAGAATGTAACTCTTGCCAATGTGAGACAACTAGCTGCGAAAATAGTGCCTAATACACAGTCTAATAATGGTTATTAACTATCCATCCATGTGGTTAATCATATTCATGCATAACGGCACTATCTTTCTGATGTAAATGAAGCATGACGTTTATAATATAACTATAGAACCTTAATCATAAAGCAGTGACTTTCAACTAATTGTTATGTGTTTTTGAGGTTGTAATAATTATACTTTGATATATTCAGTGATAATAAGCTGTTGGTTAACAAAATAATGATATTGGCTTGTATGGAGTGTTTCCAATAAGGGAAACAGTGTGATAATATATTCATGGAAATTCATTGATGATGGAAAGTAGTATAATTATGGATTTAAAACGATGTCGCCAGAAACCTTGTATTGTAGTACCTTTTCTTTGGTTCTGTCATTTGTTGTCACAATATTAAATTACATTTCCTTTTCAGTTCAGTTACGTTGACTGTAGCTTATATCTGGGGTTTGGAGTTGGAATTTTGGGCCAAACTGTAGCTTATATCTGGGGTTTGGAGTTGGAATTTTGGGCCAAACTGGTAATGTGGAACTTAGTCCGAGTTTCCAGAAACTGGAGATTTTTGGTAGCATCTGGTTTAACAACACTTTTCTTTGCTCTTGTATATATTTTCAGCAATGTAGAATAACTACAGATGTCAAAGTTGAGCTGAAATGGAATGGTACAATCAATCATTACTTTATGTGATAATGAAATAGTCTCTTAGTCTATGTCTATGAAGACATATATCAATTTTGCGTTGCGTAGCACTGTTTCTGACATCCATATTTTATTTGGAAATTAATTGACCACATCGGAGATAGGAGAATTTTGGTAATCGTAAAACAGCAAATCAGGAGGAACACTATTCATATTTCTGGCCGCTGATATGTGTTTATTTGCTACATGCATAATACAATGACTCACAAGTCAGTAACGTACTATATCGAGAAAATCAGCCTACGTCGTCCCTCCAACTGACTTGTGATTGGAATTTATATAAAAGAGATATTGAGTCGATCTCCCATTTCGCATTAATTCAAATAACTCTAAGCTTTGAGTATGCTAAATACCTTCCCGTCCGATTTATGAATGGAATTTGCCGTTCTATTACGTCAAACTGTCAAGTGCGATTTAGTCTTACGTTTTAAGAACTTGTTCATTTCAAAAGTTGTGTAAATATTTCATGGAAACAATCTGTGTCATGGAATGACAATGGCTCTGAAATGGGCGGATTTCCAAGTGCATATTTCCTTGTATCATGCTGTACATCAACTGCATTCCACATGTATTACAACAAACTGTTTTTGTTCCTTTAGCCTGTGGGGGAGAGTTGAGAGGGGGTAGCGGCACTTTCCAGTTCCCTCCTGCTATCCATGACTCCTACCCACATGACGTCAGCTGTGCTTGGAGAATAACTGCTGCCCTAAATAAGGTATGTCCATAGATTGCAAATGGAAACCTTCCCATTCATATTGACATGATACTGGCTTGATAATAGAATCTGATTAATTATTTTTAATATCACAATTTATAGAAATGAAAATTGTGGTATATTTTTTGATATTAGAGAAATAATAATTATGGCTAAAGAAGTTTATTGATCTAGTGACATTTCTGAGATAACCATGACCTTAAAGAGAAAGATGAGCCTCGAAGAGAAAATATGCTTCAGAGTATTGCCTTCTCATGATAATGTGCATTTGCACCCAGACTAGAATCCCAATATCTTGGAACTTAGCTAAGCTGAAAGTTTGTTAATGAAGTGTGAGACAGATAATGTGCTAATAACTAATATTATACGATAAACAAATATAATTTTCTGAGAAATTTGGATTATGTGCTAATCGTTATTGCTATAACGCTCCAATCAAATGAAGGTTATATATAATACGCACCCAACTAAATCATCATCATTTATGATTATTACTTTGATAATTTGTGCTTGCAAACATCATCATTCATCACGTTTTCTTAGATCAACGAACGTGGAGTCATCTTCTCCTTGAATTGTGTAAGCGATCTATGCCAACTGCTACATGTAGTATGGGTAATGTTATTGTTGTTGACATCGTCCTGTTAGGTGCAATAATGCACTTTTTCAGCTTGATTTTGTTCCAAGATTGCGGTTGGGGTTTTGAGTTTGGGACGTGATTGTACGTTATCAGAAGAGGACAACTTCACTGCCTGCATTATTGTTCTATCGCACTGGTTATTTCCATGTCAATTGTAAGCTGGTTATGTGAACAGACTCAGTTGGTCTCTATGAAAAACGGTTGAATTAAAATATTTGTCACTGACACTATTTATCACTATCCTATTTATTACTAGTTTACTAAGATATTTGTACCAACTATTTGAACCTAGGCTCGCATTGCACGACATCAAGCAAATTATTTAATTGGAAAGAAGATAACTCCTATGAATTAGGAGCTTCACCCTGGACACAAGGTGAGAACTTGTGTAGTTCTTAGATTTCATGCCAATCTATTGTTTGATATTTCAGATTCTCAAGGTTACCTTTACCAGGTTTGCATTAGAGTCTCACTCCAACTGTGAATATGACTTCGTACAGATCCACGATGGTGGCACAGCTTCTGCTCACCAAATTGGCAAATACTGTAGCAACAATACTATACAGGTAGGCAGACATACTATACAGGTAGGCGGACATACTATACTGGTAGGCAGACATGCTATACAGGTAGGCAGACATGCTATACAGGTAGGCAGACATACTATGCAGGTAGGCAGACATACTATACAGGTAGGCGGACATAATCAATCTTGTTTATTTGGCCAATTGGCAAAATAAATATTTTATACCTTGCAAAAAACGCCCAAATTTGATTATGGCTGAATGCTTTTAGGTATAAAGCTGTAAAGGAAGGATGGTGAGGGGCCACCCCTCATAAAGCAGAAAAACAGTATTTCCTCGAAAAGGGTTTTTTCAACATAATTTAAATATTGCTTCCCGTTGTCAAAGTCCCCTGTAGCAGGAGATGTTGTACCTGCTATCACACTTCAGTTAGATACAAGGCATCTGACCAATAATGAAGGAATTTCAAGAACCTGTTGTCTCCTGTCAGTTCAACAGTCCAAAGTTTACTATATATAAATAATTCAAGAAGCATTTACGTGTCTGGGTGGCCTGAATGGATTATGTGTGGTTGTGTAGGTCACATATTTCATGAGTTAATAAATTACAATAAGTTTATAATATTTTTGCACTGGTATGAAACGAGCATTTCAGTTGGAATTCATTTTAAGTGCTGGAATTTTCCCTCCCTCAGTTTTTTCTAGGTTCTTAGTCCTGCTGTCAAACCTGAACAATTTAACAACAAACTCAAACTGAATATATGGATATTGATTTCCAGTGATATATTTCATTTTTGACCAATCGCGTAGTGGCTGTTCTTAAGCCAACCGATGGGGTAGCGGCTGTTCTTAAGCCGACCAATGGGGCAACAGCTGTTCTTAAGCCGACCAATGGGGCAACAGCTGTTCTTAAGCCGACCAATGGGGCAACAGCTGTTCTTAAAGTACTGCCGCCAAGGAAATTTTGGAGGCAGTATATTTGTTGTTTTGTTGTGTCATCTGGATATAATAACTTAATGGTAAATAATTACATAAAATATTGGTTCATGGACATAAATAGTCCTAATAATGATGCTCTATTAGCATTTTATAATCCTATTTGATATAGTCCGAGATGTAGGGCATTGCTCCTCACCAGGAAGGTGTTGCTAGTGCTGGCTAGTTCTAGTCCTAGTCCATCATCTCAGTCTATCTATGTTCTGTTTCGTTACAGGGATTAATAGGAAAGACCATTACATCCACACATAACTTGCTGTATTTGTGGTTTAAAGCTGATAGATCAGTCAATGATCAAGGATTTGCTTTCAATTGGCAATCTGTCACACCTGGTTAGTTTCCTTTCTGCTATTACTTCTGTAACTCAGATTGAGTCAGTGTGTTGGAGGAGACTCAGACGCAGTCTTTGAGTGAGAATGAGTCTGAGAGCAGCAGTCTCCGAGACACTGTCTTCAAGTCACAGTTACTCTGCAGTCTGAATCGTCATTTATTTATACTAGTAATTCCTGCTATTTACCTGCCGCCAAATATTAGATAGATAGATATTTTATTTGTCACTATTATAATCCAAATAGCGATAATAATTTATATAGTGTGGTGCCCATGTATAAATTACTGAGATCGTAAAAATAAATATATAAAAAAGTAACTGGAACCTAAAGTTAGTAAATAGTAACATCAGTATAGAGATAAAAGTAAAAAAGTAATTATACACTGCCTATACTAAAACAGGCGTTTAAAACGTTACTAAAATGTGTCCTGAAAGAGTTCTTTCCGAGGGCTTTCCGAGGGCTGTGCGATTCTTAAGATTAGCTACTCTACCAGATCTTAACTTGATAGTGTCATTAGAAAAGGCATGACTATCATGATGAAAATGATATTATGGAACAAGCACACACAATTACGTATACCATAAATGTAAGGGGGCAGAACCTTCTACCTGCTACCTGCTACCTGCTACCTTGCTGTTGTCTTACCATTTATTATCGAGGAAATATGCAATTTCTGTAAATATTCTGAAATGTGATCATGTTTCAACAAAATTAGGGCCGTTGATCAGAGCTACACTAATTAGCCAAGCGCCCAAGCGTGTGTTGATCTGTCGGAGGCCTAGAGATTAGCTATGTAATAACAAGCATTAAGACCCACCCTGGATTAACTTTGCACACTTGATCTGTTCGGTTGCTAACCTCTACTGTGTCACTGCCTTTCTGCTGTGTAAAAAGCCACTTACACGTTGCAAAGGGTGTGCAATCAAGCTGTCTCCATGGAATACGGATTGTTCATAATGCATATACATGTAGTTACCCCGCCTTAATTTTTCTAAGTTATCTCACCCACGGGCACTCCATTTCAAAACGGCAATTCGAACAGTCCCGGAATCGCCTCCACAGCAAAGGGTGTGCAATTAAACTGTCTACATGTAACAATGATGTGCAAGGAAACTGTCTACATGTGGCAAATGGTCTGCTTACACGTAACAAACCATGGCTCATTAGACTGGCTACTGCTACGTCACTGCTAGATATCATTGGATGCAGAACAATGTCATTTCCTCGTCTTGTGGAATGCTCCATTTTATCAAAGTTCCTCATTCAATTCTTTAACTTATGGTTACCTTGAACATCTGTGTTGGCTTAATGTTCTGCCTGTAACTGGTTTGATTAATGGGAAAGTTATGCAAAAACAACTGCAAGAGTTGTCACATTTTGAAATCAGGTGGCTGAAATGTGAATGCAGCTCTGAAAATCTCATCTTGAAACGTTAAAATTCTCGTCTCACTATTGAGGACTTTTTGTTGCAAAGGCAAGGCTGATGCCCGCTTTACTCTCTCGAAAATGAGCAGACCAGCCTCTCTAACCTCTAACCTCTAACCTAGCACTTGAACTTTTGTAGAATGTGGATCTGACATACGTAACCAGTCGTCTGGATCCATCAGTAGTCCTGGCTACCCTGGACCTTATCCTGCCAACAGGACTTGTGTCTGGACAATCAGAGTACCTCCAGGCAATAACATTCAAGTGACCTCTGCAAGGATAGATATAGAGACCCACCCCAACTGTAGCTACGACTATTTAGAGGTACTTGGCATGCTTTTACTTGCTTAAGCCACACCTATGCAGCAGACGTATATTAGAAATAGTCTGAGTATATTTGAAATAGTGTGTATTATTATAGTGTTACATGTAGCTACAAACATCTCTACCCCCCGCCTCCGTCATTGGTAACGTATAGGCTGCATTTCTTAACGTATAAATGTTTCAATGCACGGTGTGATATTAGGTAACACTACGCGTATAATTGGCAATCGTTGTAAGTTGATCTTTATTTATTTACTTGCGACATCCCTCAATGGCGTACAGTGACATAGTTTCGAGCATTTTATGTTGTAGAATCCTGTTTCGCAACTAATCAAGTATTTTGTTTAGGTTTATATGTTTATTTAGCTTTATGAGGTGCTGGTACTGGCGCTGGCGCTGGCGCTGGCGCTGGCGCTGGTGCTGGTGCTGGTGCTGGTGCTGGTGCTGGTGCTTCCTCTTATATGGTGGTAGAAGAGGAATACTGACTCTTCGAAAATTGTAGTTGAAAATAGTCTGTTTCTAGATTGTGGTTTGGGTTGGATCGGCGCACATAGTTGCCTCTGTCTAGTGGCTTAAGTTCTCACTTTTTTTGGAACTTTAATTTGTGAATAGACATGGATTCGCTGGAAGGTCATCACCTGACAAAGTGACCCCAATGACGATGATGATCGTTTTGGAGTCCATCGGCTCTTATGGAATACTGGTAGTTCGTAACTGAAGCTTCATAAATGAGTTTTTAACGTGTGCTTGGGGTTTATGTTGGGGTATATTATAGTTACCCTCAGCCCCTATTGCCTAAGGTGTCTCATCTACTGCACTCTTTTTCTAAACTGCAGTTGTGAAGGCAATCACGGATTCGCTATTGCTGCATAGTATTCAAGATAAGACTACAGCTGTACAGTATGGTTATTGGATGTACAGCTCGTTCTATACCATATGAAGATTGTGCGGCTACTAAACCTACCATATTTCATGAGTCTATGACTATTCACAAATTACAGTTCGAAAAAGGGGGTGTACAGACATTTCGAAACTGCCATTTGGAAACTGACTGTTTATATTTGTGGTTTGGGGTTTTGTGTTGGGGACATAGTTACTCCCCGTCTAATGCCTACGTATCCTCACCCCCAGACACCTAGTTCCGAAATGGCAATTGCGAATAGACCTGTATTCGAAAAAGAGTGAGAACTTGAGGCACTAGAGAGGGGACAGCTACGTGTGTCTATCCAATCCCAAACCACAATCTAGAAACAAACAATTTCCAATTGTTATTTTCGAACTGTCAGTATTCCATATTTCATGGCCCTCGATTTATATAATGACATGCTCAATTCTAAACAAATCTGTATGATAATATTGCTTCCATGTTCTGCTCTGTGACACTAATTGATTCATCAAACTTTTGGAATTAATTATTTACCATGTGGATGTGATTTTACTAGATACATTATGTCCATCACATGATATGAACATTCTGTTGCGAGCCCATCAATCTTACCTGACTGTCAAGATGCTTCCTCCGGCTTGCTGGCTTGCGGCATGCATGTACTTAACATGCCCACTTAAACATAAAAAACACATCTTACCACACACCTTATTGACAATTAATATGCTGATATGGAACAGGGCACAGTGTCTCCATGAAGAGGTCTATTCAGCACTCACTAACCCTGGCCAATGTGGCAACGTAATGAGAGTGCAGATGTGAAACCACATCCATCACCAACTCTACAACCTGCTACGGCTGATTATATAGAAAGATGCTTTGTCAGTTGAAGAAATTGTTTACCTATTCTGGCCAATCTGAATTGTCAGATTAATGCATGGTCAGAGTGAGTAGAATTGACTCATTCTGATAAAGCATTTAATAGACAATCACGATTACCTCAAGAATTTCAACTCTCATTACTTAAAAAAGTGGAAAAATTGATAGAGTTAAATAGAAGTTATTGGAATAAATGTTATTCCAAGCTATATATATTGAGCAACAGCCAAAGGCATGCCCAGTCCCCTCTCCTGTAGAACTCCATCTGCAAGCTTTACGATAAGAAAGTTTACTTATTCTTGTAATGCCAACATGGTTAACTTTTGTGTTCGTGTTCTCTAGACATACGAGATCTTGCTTTATGTTACAGTTCCGTAATGGTCTACGAGAAACTGATCGTGTACTGGATAAGGTCTGTTCTGTAAGAAACGTCACTGTCATTACAACACAAGGCAATGAACTGTATATCAAGTTTCACTCAGATGCTAGTGTGACTGGAAGAGGCTTCCAGTTAACATGGTTGGCAGATCCTGTTGGTAAGTAGCATGTCTGACGTAAATGTCTATAGTCTATGTCTGACTTACATGTCTAGTATATCAGTAAATGTCTATAGTCTATGTCTGACTTACATGTCTAGTATATCAGTACATTGACCTCTCAGTCCATAGACATCTGAATTGAGAGTTGAGATCTACTTATTCATAGTCCCACAGCTAGGCAATGTTTATGACTTTTGAGACTGCCATCTTGTATTGTATATGTATATAAGGGAACTTCCATACACTGGTATTGACAGTTTGTAGCTGGCAGTTCATAAAGAGGAGATGTTGTGATGTCGGAGTTGCGATAAGTGTCAAGCATAGACAACAGAGAATTTTAGCACGGAATTGTCAGCTCAATCCCGTTTGAGCCCACACGGCATTATACTGGACCACGTGGTCCACATTGTACTGGACCACGTGGTCCACATAAATTGATTTCAGCAAGGCATCGTTGTAAATTTGCCAACTGAGACTGTTTGGAAGTTGTGCTCTCTCACAATCGCCTGTCCACATGAATAAATCTACCCTGAATGGGCTTAGTTAGAGATTGAAACTGACGCAGTCCGCCTGTTAATGCAGTCCTACATCATGCAAAAATGTATTTGTTATGTGACTGAGCGGCGTTATCTGAGGACACCGTCGTGCTGAAACTCTCTATTTTGTTACATAACTACAGTTACATAACTACAGTTACATAACTACAGTTACATAACTACAGTTACATAACTACAGTTACGAACTTGGGCCAGATTCCGTTACACATGAACCCAAGTAGTAATGTCACAAAATTGTTCATTTTCAATTTCCTTTTTCAATCAGTTTATTGTTATATCAGTTGATAAAATTTCTCGAAGACAGGAATATTATTGAAATTTTACTAATCAAACAAAATCATACTATTTCTAGATAGTATTCGACTGAGAACATCTCTATCGGTAACGCAGAGCATCCAAAGGCTCTGATGGCACTCTTACTATTCATAATCTTTGTGGAAATTCATCAATTGGAAATGCAATCAGATTGAAAAATGCTAACTTGTCAATCAAATCACCAACTCACTGCTCTGTAGCAGCTAACTAAATCTGGTTTAGGTGGTATAGCAATTGTAATAGAATTCAGCACTTACTTAGCATCTACTTGTAGTATCAGTATATGTTATCTTATCTCCCATCATTTTTGCTAGGGCTTATCTGCACTGAGCATTCATCATACTACAAAATTATCTAGTTGTAACTTAAGGATTTTTATATATACATGTATATCAATCATCATAGCTTTCATTTTTGTGGTTACTGGACTTCATTGTTTTCATTGCTTTAAGTGAAAATCATGACTGGTCAACTATAGTTTGTATTAACATTAGAGGGTTCCAGCACGCAGTTAACAGCTCGACACAGTCCTCTGATCTCGCCAGTCAGTGAGACACATGTTTGTATGACACATTCACACACAGATTGCCAGATCGAACCTCCAGCTAAGCACTTTCATGTCGATGAAAGTTGCTGGGTTTATTCATGTTTATCGATAGGTGTTTTTGAGAGAGAACAACTCCCAAAAACATCCCATTGGACAAATTACCCTTGGACTCATTGGACAATTCTTGAACCTCATTGGACGCATTAACCATACATTCTTGGACCTCACACACTCTTGGACCTCATTGGATGCATTAACCATACATTATTGGACCTCACACATTCTTGGACCTCATTGGATGCATTAACCATACATTCTTGGACCTCATACACTCTTGGACCTCATTGGATGCATTAACCATACATTCTTGGACCTCACACACTCTTGGACCTCATTGGATGCATTAACCATACATTATTGGACCTCA
>JAOQGN010206001.1:0-10788 GCA_027564295.1 Himantozoum antarcticum | reverse complement strand
TATTTCATTATAATTTATGCCGATACCTTCAAATGGTCGCTTTGTCTGTTTGTTGCTATATTTCAACAAACACTTCACTCATTGCTATAAGCATTACAAGTTCCCACTGAGTTCATTTGATCTACCTGGTTCAACATCATAGTTATAGATATTTTGTCATTCGGTGAAAGGATGTCTCAACTTGCATATCTGTAATTGCTTTATTATTTGGTGGATTAGTTTCACCTGGACTGGCGGCTGTTGAAGATTCCAGTGCTCTCGTTTCTACACCGCAGTGTTACGAAAAATAACTTAAAAGTTGAGTGATACTTACCGAAGTATGAGGAAAGTTAAAACTCGACTGTAATTATTTGAGTAGCACTGCTGTAGACACTGGACCAATGGCCTTCCTCTTTTCACTCCCTCCCTGGATTCTTTCACATGGGAGAATGTCCTCAATATTGGCATTCCTTGTTTATGGCAGGCTGAGGATTACACCTTTAATTATACAGCTTCATTGGTTTAGGCCCTTTCCTATGATGGCATTTCTCTATACTTACCCGCCAGATCCAGCTGTTAAATAGTGTCGCGTATTAGTGCAGTTTGAGTATTCCATTGGTCCAGTTTCTACAGCAGTGCTACTCAAATAATTACAGTGGAGTTTCAACTTTCCTCATACTTCGGTAAATATCACTCAACTTTTAAATTCTCCTTCCTAGCTGTCCTCTCCATCTCTCTTCTTCTTCTTATTTTTCTTCTCTCACTTTCGGTCTGCCCTTAGGTCATCTGCCATCTTCAGTAGGTCCTTAATCTGGCAGATATACAGGGTGACTGTCCACTGTTGAGCTCTAGCTGGGGTCCTAAATTCCACAGCGCAGTCATACAGCTGGACTGCCTGTACCTCCAACTGGAAGGCCGCCTCCTCACTCTTGGTCATCAGGAGATGGGCTGGAGAGGGCTGGTCAGGGGGTAGACTGACTGTGGGCTAGAGGGTGAGGCAATCAGGGAAGGAGGATGCAACTCTGGTGCTGGGGTCGGCAGAGGGGAGCACATTCCTGAGTTCGCAGACTCTCGTCCTTCGGAGGGCAGGGTTGTCTACTGACTGGGTTTGCAGACTGTTGTCAGTAGGTGGAAGAGCCTGGCAAAGGGGCAAGAGGGGAAGGTAGAGGGCTGTTCGTGGGTAGGGGCGGCCACCGGTCCACCTCTAGAGATTTGGGCCTCCCCTATTCTCAGAAATGGAGGGAATCTCCACCTCCAGCACCAGGATGGAGGACTTGCAGTCCCATGGCCCAGCAGTTTGTGCTAGACCAGGGGACGGCCTCAGCACCAATTCCATCAAGGGGACAGGGGCCACAGAGAGGGTAGGGGCTGTAGAGGAAGGTGGGGGATGTCTCTGGAATTTGAGTCCCTGTGGCAATGGTAGAAAGGTGGCAAGTGGGGTAGGGGCACCTCTGAATGGAGGTTGGGGGCGTTTGGGGTCTCAAGGTCCATTGGCTCAGCTGCAGAAGCAGCAGCCCCGATCTTACCAGGTGTATCCAAGGGAGGGCTCTCTGGGATGAACTCAGGGGGCCCCTCCCACCCCAGGGACCAAACCAAGCAGTGATAGCTACCTTTATCCACTTCATACACCACCTGGCTCCTTCCTTGGCATGTAAGGGGACACCCTCCCTTCTCAGGGCACTGATGCTTATACAGCTGATCCGTAGACCTTGATTGGTATCTGCATCCACAGAAATACTGCAACCAGTGCTGCTTACTGTGGACAATGGCTCTCTTATGATTGAGGGACTTATGCCTACAGCGGCGGCACAAGGATAGGTTGCTGTTAGGTTAACCCTGTCACAGGGTTAGGGCCCTGTTCGGTTGTGGAGCAGAGCCTCAGTGGTGTCCACACCAACCCACTTCTGGGTGGATGTGCTCTTGGTGGAAGAGGCAAGGGTTGACTCTAAGCAGCTGCACTCTTCACTCTCTCATTTGAGTAGCGGTGACTCACTCTATGGGGGAGCGGAAGTGGGTCTGGACACCACTGGGCAAGGGGAGGAAGGGGGCAAAGGTAGACAGGGAGGAGAGGGAAATCTCACCTTCCTCAAGGTGGGCCTGAGGCCCAGCCAGATCACTGGTCAGTGGGAGAGGGGAGTTAGGTTCACAGACCTCTGGGACGGGGGCAGGAGGTTCATAGACCTCTGGGGAAAGGGGGAGAATCTCCATCGCCTCCTCAGTGAATTCATTATCGGATGGGACCAGCTCTAGGTCCACTGCTACAGTAGAAGGCTTAGTGTTATTATTATCTATCACCGCTTTGGTGGTGGAACCTCGGGACATCTGTTTCATGGGAATAAGACAGCTGATTTTGGGTTGAGCCACTATTGGGGTGAAATCAATTAACATCATATCTCCACTGTCAATGCCCTCCAAGGTCAATGAGGCCAGATAACTATCTGAACCGGAACTAATTGATAACCTCTCCAAGTCCCTAGGGGCCAATATCTCTTAGGCAACATTGTGCTTTTTGTCAATTACTTTAATTTGGGTGAACGTAGAATTCACAGGGCCTGAGGAACTCGGCAAGGGGCACAACGTGGGACCAGTGAATGTGGTGTTGTCCAGTACAGATAGGGGAACGTAGGTTAGTCACTGTTACTGTAGTACAATTAGGGTGAGTCGAAGGAGTTAATAGCTGTAGAGTAAGCTGATTGCTTACTGGAATAGCTGAAATAAAGCAGGGAGATTAACTGTTACGGGCATTCTTGATTCTGAGATACAGTAAGGCAGACGTGGTATAAGAGCTATCAACAGGATATAAAGGTAACTCGTATTTACTATAACACAAGCTTATTGCATGGAATCAAGAGTGCCCGTAAGGCCACACTCAGTTAATTGTTAGGTCTATGTCCACATTTTCCACCTACACGTGGGAGTGAGTGAGATGTTTTATTTTACCATTTTTCACTTTATGGAGTTGAATAGTTAAGTGAGGGAAGACAAAATTTATTTTTTGAAAATGTGTTCTGCTACACGTGAGCGTGAAGTTATTTTTATTTTGTCCAAAGAAGATTGAATTTGGGGAGTGCTAGTATTTTTTAATCTTGATCATGTAAAAATTGATGTCTTTTATACAAAAATAGTATTAAATTGTCAAAAATTCAGGTCTTTTATATAAAAAACTTATCAAATTGTGAAAAATACATTTGAATGCCAGCAAAAGTCAAATCTTGGTTTGGAAGCCTGTGAGTGCTGGTAATAAAATGTTATACTGGCTCAGTCCCAGAGGGTTGTGATCTCTTACACCGAGAGCGAGTGAGCCGTTTGAGTTTTGGATTTACTAGTGTTGGTAACAGGCGTGAGTGAGGATTTTGATTTTATTGGCTTTCAAAATAGCACGAGTGAGTGGACACAGACCTAACAATTTACTGAGTGTGGCCTTAGTGTAGATCGGAGAAATATTTTCCACTATGACTTTCTGATACTCTTCGATGTCAGTGTATACTTCATCTAATCTAGCATCAGCACGTTTGTTGAGGGTTATTAGTTGCTTGAGGTTGTAGCTCTTTGCTATTAAGTTGATGTTGAGGCGGTCAAAATCAACGAGTAAGATAAATCTTGCAGATTTATACTTCACAGATAGTTTGTTAGGAGTTGCACTGATATGCTTCATTGTGAAGTTGTCTGCTGTGGCCGTCTGACTAGGTGGGTGGTATATGCAGGCAAGAACTATTGGATATTATCTGGTCTTTCATATAGCGGCCAGAGTGTCGATAAAGTTGAAGAGGTGAATTTCAAATCTATGGTTATATTGTGGCTTGATCTGGTCATGATTGCGACACCACCGCCTATTCTGCCATCTCGGGAGCAGTGGAAGGTTTCTGGCTGGTAACTGTTTACTAAGAGTTGGGGTTCAGCTCACTTGCTGTCATTTAGTAATCTGCGGTTTGAATAAAAAAAACTAGGTTTTAGACTTTGATCTTTGTGCCTGTTGATAGTTGCAATGTTCTTGGTACACATAACCCTAATTAAGTTGCTTGATTTACTGGTGTTCTTGCATGAAAGCATCCGGTGGATCTCTCCTTCCGGGTAGTGGGGTTAGCAGTCCCTGGCCAAACCTATCCGGGCGCAACATGACATGTATTGGAGGGTGACTTGTTCTTTCTCCCTAAGACTATTGTTAAGGCATTGTGCACCTGTCAGTATCTGTTTCCCATGTCCAGGGTGTAGAGTCGACCAGGAAGCTTTGTGCGCATTCCCTGCTTCCCTTTCCACTGGACATAAGATATTGACCATAATTATGTCTTTCCAGGACATTATTTCTGAAGTTTGTGATTGAGTTGTGAGTTGGTATCGTTATGAGATTCCTTTCATTCCAACTATATTTAATTCTATAATTATGCTTTGCTGGAGCTGGTAGCCTAGTACTTATGATAGTTTGGATTATCCGCCCATTGCTAGATGAAAGCGAGTTCAGTTTCTTTGCAATATGGCTCCAGTCAAGCAACCTTGTAGATTGATGAAGATAATTCAATTTTAACAGCTTCTTACCCAAATCTTGTAGCTGGTGGTGGGATTTTGAAGATGGTATAGATTAGATCTGATGACTATAGCATTAAAATAACAAAATACTAAAACATGCGCAACATACCAGAGAGCTTTGTCAAAGCATGACTTACTAAAACGTAAGCCTCATGTGCAAAAAATTGTTTCGGATCTGAGGCTTATGGTTCAAGCACTTAAGATTATCAGACTTTTGTTTGTGCTTGCCACTTGTAATTTGATATGCAGGTGCGTCATCTTCAGCGCTATCAGTACTCCAATTTTGAATGCTTTGAACCCAATAGTATAACTGCTACTGTCCGGAAATGGCAACCCGAACCTACTGATTATTGCCCAAATTAACTAGTAACTAGTCTTGACTGTTCTCCTTTGCTCTGAGTCACACTACCTTGCCTGTTACAAGCTATAGAGTCAGACCAGGTTGATCCCAGGTCAGACCAGGTCAAGGTCTTTGCTTTTATCCTGAAGTCCAAGCCCAGGACTGACCCAACACGAAACTATTGGGTCCTACCACAAGCCTAGCCTTCGGCACGACTGGGTCCAGCCTTCCTACTAATTCCTTGTACAATGTCGATTTAGAACGGACCCTCCCTGGTCCAAACCCAAGCTCAACTCCACACCTAGAGTAATCTGTTAATAAGTCCAGCTCTTTATTCAGTAATAAGTATAGCCTCTGAATGGACACTTAGCATTTATTATAGTGAGAAAAGTACAATATAAGATAGTAATCCAAGCTGCTCCAATACTTTTCTTCTCTTAGAAAAAGGTATTTATTTTTCTACTCTCTCTAAAAGTATCTCTCTACTTTTATACTAGCTTACTGGTTTTCCAAATACAATTGAAATTCCCAAATACATCTAATTGGTTAAATACAACAGTTCATAACTTGAACTCTGAACTCTCAACTTATGAAAAGTAGTATAATCATGGTAAACGATTGTCAGAATGCACTCCAATGTACTTAACAGTGTACCATCTCCTAGCAACAGACATCAAAGAATACCGGTTGTAGTACACTGTGTATAGTTATTTCCTGGTTCATCAGTAATATAATCACTTTAGCAGTTCGGTAACATGCATGCCACCCGTAAGGCTCGTGCTCAGTCCATAAGTAAACAGTGACGTTCGGTGGAGCATAACTTCTTAGGCTCTGTTCATATAGTACCAAACAAGTCATTCTGTACAATGATGCAGGCAAGGCAGTTACGTGCGTTTACTGCATTGACAAAAGCTGATCAAAAATATGAGAATGATGTTGCTTCTGATTTCATTACTATAGTGATAATAAGACTTGTAGCTTAGGGCTGCAGCTCTTCCCAATCTATCAGTTGCATAGAATTGGTTTGTTCGTTACACAATACAATATTATTCAATACTGGTCACCATGTGAATAGCAGTAGCCCTGTTATAACTCACTTCATACTCATATTTGGTTCCCTGTTTCTGTAGGAGTAGCTCCTAATCTTCCAAGCTGGCTTACAGGGCATTATATATTTCTTGTATGGCTTATACATAGTGCCCTTTGCTACCATGTACATCTTAGTACATTAATCCTTTTAGCTTGAGTACAGGAGTTGGGCTCTCCCTAGGATTTGAGCTTGAGGGGTGGGAAGACAATTTTAGTTAATTTTGACAGAAAAGGGAGGGGAGACTCCTAATAATGGCCAATAATGGCAATTATAACATCTTATCACTGAGTATCTGAGAATCTGAGCATTTGTAGTTTTTTTGCCACTGAACGTGAAGTTTTACACTATATGAATATCTGAAACTGGACAGTACCGAGTATCTGAAAATTTGAGTATTTTTAGATTTTTGGCCAGTTAAAGTGAAGTTTTACACCTAGAGATTTGGAACCAAATTTTTCTAAATATCCACAAAACTCGAATTCTAGTAAATTTGGTCATGATTATCAGTCATGCAACTAGTTGGCAGTAATATATTACCTAATTAGCTGATTATGTAATAATTATGCTAATCAGTGACTGATCAGTGTATGATGTAATTCATACTCAGTAAATTATGTGAGACCTCCTAGGCCTAGAGATTTGATTCTTTCACCTTTGGATTATCCGAAGAATTCTGCATAGGCGACATGCATACACCTACCTCTGACCTCTGGGTGGGACAGACAGCACCAAACGCGTGCATATGGTCAAAACCGCATATATTATAAACAACATAAAATAATGCAAAGTTTAAATTGGCCGCCCCAGGAAATAACAGTTTGAAATCAGGTCAGTTACTACCCAAATTATATATTGGCTTGTGTGTAAACTTGTCCTCTACATCTTAAAAAATATCTGGTCCCTGTTTGTGTTCTAAACGCAAGATATGACAACTTCTATGGGGGTCAGGTGCACTAGAAATAACAAATGTGCTATGAAAATGTTGAAACTTGTTTGAAATAATTTGACCTCTATAGTTAGTATTTATATATGTTGCATAGATGAAATGAAAGCTGGAATCGTCACCTTTCCAATGAACTAAAAATTACTTTGCTAGGAGAATTCTGTCTCTTATTTTTTTTAAATTTTAGTGACATTTAGTTAACCGCAACCACACCAATGTCATATATGCGGTTGCCGTAGTGAAAGAGTTAAAGGCCTCCTATTTGGTCCCAGCCGTACGCCGCTCCTTTCCAGTTCAGCCTATTCATGGGTTTGGCGTTTGTTTCAAAATATTTGCAATATTTTCTGCAGCATCTGCCGTCTCTAGGAAAAGGTCTAGCTCTTTCAAGCTTGTACGGAGGGGCCATTCCTTGATCCCTTCAAATCTTTTGGGTCAGTGGCAAATCCTTCTGCACTTTCTAGTGTACCTAGTATCTGAACTCCCGTTGCAACAGTGCACAATTGGATAATTTAAGCTTAAGACCGGATTCTTGTAATTGTCATGAGGTTTCATCCAATCTATTTAGATAGGTATCAAAGTCAGGGCGATGATGATAATGTCACCCAAGTTAGGAAGCAGTGATTTCCTATGCAACCCTTTGCAGTACATGCTTCATCAACTTCTGGAGGTAGCCGGTGCTGAAATTAATCCGAAAGGTAAAGCCGTTCATTACCACCGTACAGAGTGGTAATGAATAAATGCAGATTTCTCCTGAGCATCATCATCCAGAGCACCTGCTATTTATCACTTATGAAAGCTAGAGTGCCGAAGAGCTTGCTTCTAGTGAGTTCATCAATTTTTATTTTATGTGGGTCAGGCGATATGCATCTTGCTGGTTAACATCCTTTGAACACTGGTAATCGAAATAGGGCCTCCAGGAATTGTCGTTTCTTTTTCACTAAATCCACTGGCGAGCTTAGGCTCCACTTGCTGGTTGTATCAGGCCTTTTGCAACAGTCCTTCTCTCTGTCATTTTCCGTCAGCTTCTTTTTCCGGAACCAAGTCGATGGGGTGGTTGACGAATACGCCTGGAGTATTTCCTCATTGGAATGCTATGTTCCGCGAGTATGGTTCTCCAACTTCACCATCTCTTTTACTAAAAACTGTTGCTTGATAAACTTGCAACATAGCTAGTTTCTGTGACTGCTCTTCGGTCTTGCAGATGCCACTGCCTAGCTCAATAGGCTGCTGGAGGTGGCCAGATACTACTGCTGTTTTTCTAACTGGTGTGAAGTCGTCCGTTGACACCTGGGATCAAGTTAAATTGATATCATTCAACATAGTTCTCATTAACTCCATTGAAAGTTCCAAGTGTGGTCTCTGATTTCAGCATCCATGCCTATTTGTCGTGATTCACATACCTCACCATCTCTCTCCCATCAATGCCGGGATGGTTAAGGGTAGCTGCTCCTAGGAAGACTGCTTGGCTGGCACTCTTGCAGACCTGCTGGGCAGAGGTTTCTGGATGTGACCCTACACCAGAGTTTAATCTCCACACTAGATTGTTTGGTCACATGCCTCAATACCTAGACCTTACTGATCAACAGAGTCTGTGTCAACTGGTCTGTGCCAATCAACTGGTCTGTGCATAACATCTCTGTCCCATTCACTGTCACCACAGGTCTGCTAAAGTCCATAGAGCACTTATGGGTGATCAGAAACGGCATTCTAAGGATGGCATCTTCTCGTATCTGTCCGACAATGAATGCTATCTCAGTCTTGACCTCTCTCAGTCAAACTAGCATCCGCATCAACCCATAGAACGGTAGCTGCGTACCATCAGCTACCGTTACTCCGTAACTGTCACTTCTTTCTAGTTGGTCTCGCACGCTTTTGGGGAGACGATCGAAGATGTACTTGGAGAGGAGGTTTGTCATACAACTGGTGTCCACCAGTATCTGTACTGCTCTGTGCTCAATCTGTCTGGGCAGAAAATGGCAGGCTTCATATGGTCTCTCAATTGCTATGGCTGCTAGGGCCTCTGGCTCCCGTCTTGAAGGATCTCTTGGAGGTGCGATACCATGGACTGACTGTTGCCTTGAAAACAGTTCAGTGGGTTCCATCACAGATGAGGGCCGAGCCTGGTTATTCCTGCAACAGTGGGTTCAGTTTCCAGTTCCCGCCTTAAAGGGAACCATTTGGCTGCCTGGTTGGTGGAAACCAACATTGATCTCTATCGTATTGGGTTGCTCGAACTCCTGACTCTCACCTTGAAGGGCGTGCTGGCAGTGGTGTGTATCTGCCCGACTTCTGCCTTGAAAGAAGCTCAGGGGCCTGCACCACAGGCAGAGGTTGAGCGGTATGTCTCTGGTTTGGGTCGTGGTAAACCTGGGGTTCCCGCCTTGAAAGGAACTCTGTGGTTAGTTTGGTTGGTATTGGCACTAATGGCTGTCATAAATCCTCTTTCTCTTTTGGTTCCTTCTCCTCTATCTGGAAGATCTATGGGTGGGTCTGTAGGCTGCACCTGCTTAGTCTTGTTCCCTCTCCGGCCTCCTGGAGAAATCCTCCACTCCGCGGCACCTGGGGTGAACATCTCCATATTTATCATCTTCCTCCATTTATAGAAATTTTGGGTGTCTATTCCACTGGCTAGTGCTGGTCTGGTGCTGGGGCTGGGCAGCTGTGTCTTGGCAGCTCCCATCCCTCTGGGTCTTTGATTGGTCTTTGTCTTCTTGGTCCCAATTGGGCCAGTAGTGCCACCTACTGCTGCAGCCTGCTGTCGACCATCTCTTTGGTTTGGGTGTAGTCATCCTCTGTTGGAGAGGGTAGGTAGAGCATGACCTTTGGGTGTGTCCTAGTTGACTGCATCCCAGCCTCTACTCGGCCGGTTGGTTGCCTCTAGGTCACTGTTGGGTTGTTTGCCATTGGCGACCTGTAGCTTATCCACTTTCTCTGTTAGCGTCTGTAATTCCAGAAGCAAAGCTCCCAGGGTGTCAAAAGATACAGCTGCTACTGGAAGTGGCAAGCTGGAAGCCACTGCTGGTCTTGACCTGCAGGAACTCGCTGCCAGTACGGACAGCATCCTCTAGGGAAGAGGCCTGGACTGCAAGCAGGTGCTGTTGCAGAGGTATGTTTCCTAGGGTATTCCCTGGGGTTTTCTGACAGGTCTCTAGCGTCAATTCCACCCGATGTCTTTCCGGTAGATCGATGTAGGCTATGGCCATCAGGTTGCTAATATCCACAGCGTGTTCTGGAAGCGTGGTGGTGTAACCTCTTTTGATAGTACTGAGCTTGGTGCGGACTTCTCGATGCGAGAGGCCAAAACAAGCTCGGAGAGTGATTTGTATGCCGTGGACATCGGCAGCCCGTCCACATTCCTGAGCGGACCCCTTTAAGGCCTCTCTCATGGGCAGTAGTGCAGCTGATTGAGTCTATTCGTTGGCTTCAGCGACCTCCTGGAATCTTTGAAGAAAATGTTCAACATCGCCTTCTCCCTCAAATTGATGGCCTTGAACTGGTCTCTGTGCTGCACTATTTGTCTGGGCTCCACGTTCAATCTCTCCACTGCTTCTGCTAGTCGGAGTTGGATCAGTCCTTCATCTGGTTGTCTCTCCATTGTTAGTTCTTCGTGTCATCAAGTCCTTCTGTACCTCAATATCTCCGTGCTAGTCAGATCAAAGGGTGAGATTCTGCCTTTAAAGAATTCCACCACTGCCACCAGTGTTAAGGATTTGCCCCTGTCACCTTAAAGACAGTTAACAATGTGTGGAATCATCCGCTGTCACCTTTAAGACATGGGGAATATATTAGGGTCGGGGGAGATCCGGTACTGTCGCCTTGAAGACAGTCTGGGAGATCTCCTCCGAGAGCTAACTCTGTCGCCTTTAAGACAGAGCTGTTTCAGCTGAGAGCTGAGTGTTCACTCTGTCACCT
>JAOQGN010205890.1:0-10791 GCA_027564295.1 Himantozoum antarcticum | reverse complement strand
TACAATTTGAGCATTATGTTTAATATGTAGTTCCTGTAGTGTTACATGTTGTATGTTAGTTACCTGTACATAGATTGTTTCTTTAGCTACCGAATAGTAAGTGCGATACTGTACAGTATGTCCAAAGTCGTCAAATTCCTGAATATTTTTCTATCTAATGTTCAGGGCCAAAGCTTTGGTATATTAATGAGCAAGGTTTAATATACATTGATGCAATTTATTGAACTTTACATCAAATTTATTGGGCCATTGCTCTACATTAATTTGCATACAGCTTTAAAACAGTCAGACTGTTGTGAAAGTTCTTGGCTCAGTGATCATTAGCCTAATCATTATTGACTTCTGGAGATATTTCCACCCTATACTGTATCTGTTTTTTACTATTATTGTGATTATTATAATATATCTGTAGATATTCCCTCTACAACACTGCAGATATATAAAGATAAGACTAGATCTGACGCAGCAGTTCTACCGAAGCAAAGTACGCTAGAAGAGTGTGGATACGTAGGCAGCCCTGAATGGTATGAGCCTATGGACCTAACGCTATACTACGACTATGACCCAGAGTATTATGACTGCCCTGTCCTGTTGTCTGATTACTACTTTATAAATCGTAAATAATTGGAAGAAACATAGAAACATTGGAAATTATGATGAGTTATAGTTTTATTTATTTCCGAATTGTAATAAAAATATAATTATGCCAATTTGAGTCTCGCATCTCAAGTTAAAATATCAATTTATCATTGTTATAATTATGTTAAACTTTTTGTTGCTTCTTACTCGGCTCTGTATACTATATGTCTCTTACATGGCTGCGTGAACAGGACGTCTCATACATTGGCTCTAGGTATAAAAAGTATCTCACACGGCTGTGGGTATACCGTTGATAACCATTCTCCTAAAGCTCTATGTATGTTGGTGATGAGGGTAAAGGGTGGATAAACAGTGAACAGTAGTTGCAGTCCTCTTCTTGATTCCAGATCTTATTGGTCACCTCTCTGACATATCTTAATCTTATTGGTCACCTCTCTGACACGTCTTAATCTTATTGATCACCACTCTGACACATCCTAATCTTATTGGTCACCTTTCTGACACATCTTAATCTTATTGGTCACCTCTCTGACACATCTTAATCTTATTGGTCACCTCTCTGACACATCTTAGTCTTATTGGTCACCTCTCTGACACATCTTAATCTTATTGGTCACCTTTTTGACACATCTTAATCTTATTGGTCACCTCTCTGACACATCCTAATCTACCTATTCCGAACATTGTTTCATAGGTAAGCTAAATGTCTTTCGTTGCCTTTAAAAATTAATAATCTGCCACATTTTGTAGTTTTGATGCTAATTACTTCGTATTTTTTTTATTTATGAACAAATTGTTATGTTAGAATATTTGCAACTCCATAATATTTAACTTATCATAAAAACAAATTTGATGCCACTGCCTTGTAAGTCATGAGGTTTGAGTTCTTACCCAGCCTCATGACTCCCACTCATTTGTCTTAGCCGTGAATAGTGGTGTGCCACAGGGAACCATTAAGTCCAACACCACAACCACAATTAAAGAATCACACCTTGTGCCTAGCATTCATACATGATCTCCTGTTGAACTATTGCTCTACTATCAAGTAGTCTAACGACACTACATCCTATTATCACACCGCAATAGAAAGTATCCGCACACTAAATAAGGTATCTTTCAGGTGCCTACCATCGAGAAGATCTGGTCAGAGACTGCGATGCAAAAGATAATGTAATGATCAACATGAGTAGGACAAAAGTCATCAATGTCTCTGCAACGCGAAGCATGACAACCCCTATACCACATACTTAGGAACAACCACATAGAAAGAAATAGTCAAAGAAGCTAAACTGGTATGCTGACAATTCGAAAATTACAATTGGAAATAGTCTGTTTCTAGGTTGTGGTTTGGGGTTCAACAGGCGCACATATATGCCCCCCTGTCTGGTGCCTGAAGTCCTCACTCTTTTTAACTGTATTTTGCGAATAGTCATAGATTCAGCTAAAATACGTGTACTGGGTTGCGTGCACTACACATTGATGATTACCTGAGATTTGGCCTACGCGTTGCAACCATCAACAACAAAGCAAGAAACAAGATCCACTGTCTATTGATTTTGAAATGAAGTGGGCTTTATGTTAAAAGCCTCCGACACTTTTACTAGAGCCCAATCGTATCTACAGTGACACATTCGGCCACTGCCTAATCTCCAGTTATCAATGGACAACAGGAAAATAATGGAGTTGGAGACAATCCAACACCAAGCACTAAAGATAATTTATCCTGAGAACACTCTCTATGAAGACCAGCTAGCATAGTGTCAAATTACCACCATCAATGGCACTACTTGGTACTTGCAACAATTATGTAAGAATTATTGCACAGAACTGGAGATCTCAACACTGCATAGCTGCTTGCCAGATCTGCAATCACATAACAAACACTTTTGTAGACAGATATACATGTACATATAATTATATATATGTATGTATGTATATATATATATATATATATATACCCGATATATATATATATATATATATATACAATTTATATAGATATATATATATATAACTATATGTTTAATAGAACTTATCTTTTTTATGTGTAATGTTATACACGTCTCTCAGTGCAGCTCCTCTTTCCTACTACAGTGCTGTTGCACACGGCAGTTATGTCCGTGATCGTCACGTGGAAAATCCACCTGGCGATTGCGGACATAGCAGCCGTGTGAAACAGCACTGTATTGGGAAAGAGGAGCTGCACTGTTGGAGAGATATGTATAACATTACACATAAAAAGACAAGTTCTATTACGCATATTTTTATAGTTGTATAGGGTGAACCAGGCCGCTGCCTTTGTGCAAGGCTCATTGCTCTAGAGGAGTTTGAGCTCTCTGGCTTGAGCTCTCTGGCTCTGGCTCTCTGGCACCACACCTTTTAAAAAATGCTTTGTTGCATATAATTATGTATGTTTCATTGCAAAGGTGTAACCTATGCTATACTGAGCTGCACTGACGAGCCTTAATAGGGAGAAACAACTGCCGTTCGGAGATGTGGGTATATATATAATTATATATATGTATGTATATACAATATAATTATTATAATATGTAACACTAAACAAAAGGGCTTTTCGAGATTTATCAAAGTTTTAGCAACAGCTTAGCAAATTGTCTTTGCAAACTGTCAAAAACAAATTCTTATTAGTATTCGGTGCTTTTCCATATTTTTAAAGGTTTAGTCCTTTTTCCCTGTATTCTCTGACATGAATGTTAAATAAACCGAGATTAATAATAATAAAATAGCAATAATATTGTGCTGGCCCGCAATCTAATAGCATATGGAGCTGGTTTTTTCCCCTGCTTGTTGGATGGTATTATAATTAGTCTGATAGCTCCAAGGAAAAGCCTACAAACCTCCAGGTTGCAAGTGAAACTTAAACCATGTCTTTGAAGTTAATTTACGTTATTTATACCGCAAGACCAAGTCTCAAGTCGCTATACCACTCTGTCACTTGCGCTTAAAATTGTTTAAAGAATGTTTCAGCACAGAGATATCAGCTCGATGCCATAGGTGGGTGACATGGGCCGGATTAGACCAGGTGTTTCACATGACCCACCTGGTCCAATATTGACACAATAGAGGACGGCATCGCTTATAACACTAACTAAATTTCGTGTTGCTACGTTGACCTGAGCAGAAGTCCTTAATCATGATGCATTGAACTGTGAAGTGTGTGAGTTTGTTCACGGCTAAATTAAAGATTAGAAATTATTTCTTTGGTCTTTATAACATAATCCTGGCAAACAATACATTTGTAAAGTGTAACCTTGATATCCACAATGCTGCATGCTGTAAATCACTGTGGACACATTTGTGTTTTGGTCTCGGCTCTATTCTATGAACTCAATTTGGCATTAGCGGCACTTGTTTGCACAATGATACAAAATTGTTATTTTTAAATTCAATCAATTATTTTAGACATTTTGTTTGTATCAATAGTTAACACTGGGAGCTTTTGTGTGACGAATCAGCACATGGAGCTGTATGATTACTATTGCTAAGCAGCGCAATGTCAGCCCACTGTAGAGAAGAAACGAGGCGACAGCTAGGCCTACACTAATTACTGCTGACCCCGGGAGAAGAAATATCAGTTTACTGCTTTAATTAAGGTGAAGTGTTCTATGTATTTATAATATAGCTGATATCAATATCCCATCTGACGTTTCTTAGTTCATATGTAAACGGATTTCCTATCAGTAGCACAATTCTGTGTTTAAATTAACTAATATTGGTAAGATAACCGGTGCTGTGCATGTGTATGCTTGGCACCCTCGATAAACAATCTTATAATGTCAAATATAGCCTCTGCTCCTAGCTCCTATCTACATCGGATACATTGCTGAATAGCAATGTATGCGATTTTGTAACTACATGTAGTATGTGGTACTTGGTCTTAGCTCTTTGCAAATATGAGTTTGTAAAATTAAAAATTCTGCATATATGACTTGTTTGTGTGCCTTGTGTGCCAGTGTTTTATCTCTTTCCACAGAACATTTTGTGTAACAATACGTGTCATCACTATGTCCAAGGGGTATAGAAAGTTCAAGGCAGTGTAAGTGGTACTTTACAGTAATGGGGGGTTATACTGAGCCTGTGTGCTAAGCCTGTGTGCTAAGCCTGTGTGCGAAGCCTTCTCGTTGAACAGTCCTCATGCATTTGTGGCATGACCTGTTCAACAAGAAAGGTGGGAGCCCAGGGTAGGTTATATTATGGATGATACATACATGTACATTATATTTGGATGTGTGCTGTTCGTGAATACTGAATACGGTCTCATATTTCTTCGCTCTTCGTGATTTATCACATGGCGGTATTTTAAGTTGCTGGCAGTACAACACTCCACTCTTTTCTATTTGAACTATTGAAAATGCATTTTCATATTCATATTAAGTTTTTTTCAAATCTTGTATGACCGTTTTAATCCATGTTGTCCTTTGGCCTCATCTAGGTTTGTTCGTCTACTTCTCTTGCTCATCCAATGCTAGTCTGAATACGCTACTTGATCATGATGAAAAGTTAATATCGATATGCAATGACTATTTGTTTGGCAGAATGGTAGACTATAACTTCTATTTATTTCATGTGTTTGCTTATCACCCCATAATTCATGGCAATGTCCTTTATTGATCTCTTACCAGTCTGTCTCAGTGGCCATAGTGCAAGACTTAATATTTATTACATTTTATTGAATAATATAAATTTGTCAATGGAATCAGCCTGGGTTCCCAAGCCATCGGTGGGCATTGTCTGGTGAATACTACAACAATAACCATAGAAAGCTTTGCAAACCCAGGCTACAATGGACCCAGGCTACAATGGACTATGTTATTATAATATTATTGTTGTATAAATATACTGTAATACTGTTGATGTGGAAATATTTTGTATAGCTTAGTAAGGTATTAATTTGATACATTAATTACAAAGCTGCAAAATTATAGCATTTTGTTATAAAATAAAAATGATAGCCAATTATAATTTATAATAATTAAAGTAGAAATGGGAGACGTTATGACTACCTGTAATTGGTGGGACATCACTGGCTGTCCCACCAAGGCTGTCCCACCAAGGCTGTCCCACCAAGGCTGTCCCACCAAGGCTGTCCCGCCAAGGCTGTCCCGCCAAGGCTGTCCAATTACTTCAATAATGGTAATTGCCTACTCATTGAGTTGCCTATTCACTAAATTATCAGGCAGAAGTTGCTAGTTAGTGGCATAACTTTTTACCTTCTGATCACCAGCTACAGATCCACTCATACTTTGCACCTCACGTGTTGGAGAGATTTGATAAAATTTTCGTCATACGTATTTAATGTTATAATCCTGCATAGGGTTTAGCTGAACATCAATGAACAACACAATATGCATGTATATTGCAATATCAACTGCACGCAGCACTTCTCTTACAGTATTACGTACAATACTTGATGTGTACATGTATTATACTAGCAGTTCGACTATACAAGGCGAAATTTCATTATTAACTTGCTAAGTTGTTATATAAAATTGAGTTTCAATTTCACTTAAAATTAAATTGTTATATCAGCAATAAAAACCCATTGCTGGTCCAGTGTTATTTTATGAAATATTCATAAAGAGTAAGAGTCAATTTATATGTCACTAAATAAAGTGATAATATAATTGCGTGAGGTTGCATAAAAATACAAGCAATTAAAAAATATAAAAATTAAAAAGCATAAAAAAAAACACAATTGGACACTGGATCAATAAGAAAGCATAAAAATATCAATTACCACATATCATATCAAGCCACAAGAAACATCTAGCTTCTCCTAAAAACACTGTCGTTGAAGACTTCCATTGATTCCAAAAATTAAAAAATACGATTAAATTTGTGCTGAAATATATTTCTATTTTTCCATGTTGTCCTGAGTGTGGTAGGGTGCTATCTAAAATAATGTCTATATATTATTACTATTTAAGTGTGACTGATAGTTTTGAATGTTTAACCTCTGCTTCTATCTACGATGCCGAATGACATTGTATAATGTATGTAGCTATATGACATGTATAATGTATGTATTATGTGTTTATTACAGTCTACATGATTATATTATGAGCTGTTACGGATTATATGGATTATATACAATTGATCAATTTTCTACTTCCATTACATAAAATATGCACTCGTGTCTGCACTGTTTGGATTATAAACACTCATTTATTGATTGACATTATGTCAGAGTTTTTGGTTGCGCTTTAGAACATAACAGCTATTCATGCCTATGATTTCTATATTGTGTTTTTGCTGATTATATCACCAACAGCAGTAACAAGACCCTTTCAATTGGCTGTGAGTATTATACAGTGTATGAGAAAACATAGGAGTTAATTATGGAAATAGGAGTTATTTAATTAAGTGTCGTGTATTCTATCGGCAGCAAGTGCTGCTGTGAAGTGGCATCTCAAGCCTTGTCAGAAACTTGGCAGCGAGCACCTTGCATTGTATGGTATGTATTGGGTTATAGTTATTTTAGCATTCAATAGGCGGCAAATATTTATATACATCGGGACAGGAGTATAATTATTTTTACATGGTCATAGATAGCTCTGATCTTACCATTGTTATTATTCTAGTTGTTATTCTTTTTAGTTGCTATTGTATCTATTAGGCTAAACTTGTCAGCTTACACTAGGACAGCGGTCGGGTGGAAAACAAAACATATTTATGGTAAATGCGACTTGATACAACTAGCAGGTAAAAGTCCGGCAACAAGATTGTTCAAATCATGCAGACATTTTTGTTGACAGGAAAGTATGAGGAACATTACACTTTTAATTTTAGACCTGAGATTTTACGATGCATACGTTTTGAGATTGCCTGCCATGTGTTATAAGTCAGCGACTGACCAGTTGCTGACCTGTAAAGCTGACCTCTTAACTCGCTGTTATAGCTGTTTCTCTTGTCTGTTCATTTTAGAGCTCACTCGTCTATAGTACAAACCAGGTTAAAGTTAATACGATTAAATGCTATAAGAGATAGAGAGATGAATGAGGTTGACGAAAACGGTTGGGCTCACATCCATCATGCCTCTAAGAAAGGTAAGCTAATGTATACAAATAGTAGCCATCTCGATATGTGCTTGTGGCGCGCTTGTATTTAGTTTAGTTTATTATTAATAACTGCAAGTATCAGCAATTTAGATAAAATGGCAGTTTGATACAATAATGATAAAATAGTAATAAAATAAATAAATATGAATAACTGTTATTCAATCATATAAGAATGATAGTACTATAATATTTAACTACTCGTAGAAAATGATAAGCTCTCATCTATGATGATACCCAAAAATTTAGTCCTTGACAATATCTATAATCTCACCATCCAAAATTACATCATTGCACTTCCTCCAACCCCTCCATATTGATGTGCAAACACAATTAGTGCAACTGGTAAGACAACATTAGTGGTCACTGACATAACTATCAAATAATCACTGACTGTTTAGAACTACTAACAAAATGAAACTGACTTTTCACTGAATTTTTATTCTCAAGAAATATCATATATAATAAGGGCTTGTAATCAGGTACTTGAGAGGAACATTACGTCTTCGAATTGAATTTTTTTTCCAGTGTCAGGTATACGACAAATCCTAAAACCATTGCAAACTAACTGTATCTGTCCATTGCCAATGGACGGAATCTGTCCATTGCAAATGGACTGGGTAAGTTCATTTTTATAATGAACTGTTTCAGTCCAGCCATCAATGGAGTTATCAAGTCCATTAGCAATGGACTGGGTCAGTTCATTTTTGTAATGAACTGTTTCAGTCCAGCCATCAATGTTTTGGAAATGAGGTGGAGGAGATGAGATGGGCTGACATTTAACATACTGATACTGGCAATAATTATTATCTAATAGGGAAAGTAAAACTATATTTGACAACCAGAAAGCCTTGCTGCTAAGAAAGTTGTATTATTCCATTGAGATTAAGTAAGGAAATGTTCTATGATCTGAAAACTTAATTCATCAGCTGGTTTGATTTTGAAGTTAATAGCTAAAACTAATGTTTTTAACCAAATCGAACTGACTAAACAAAACCAATAGCCCACTACATCAACTGTAGCAGAAAACAACCTTTTTTCATTGCTGACACACTTTGTTAGATGGCTCCCAGAGGATCTCCTAATACATGAAAAGATCTACAACAGCACTGTTTGCTGAAAATTCGCCATAATTACTGTGGCTTAATCCTTAATCACTAGACTTGCTGTAGAAACCGGTAGAAAAAGATGAGGTGAGAAAGAGTGTTAGAGAAAGTTGCCTTCTTACAAAATTCTCTCCACCCGTTATTGAAGTCATTGCAGTGCAGTTGTGATTTATATGGTTAACTACTTAATTACTGCTAAGCATTGATGGAGAGGGTTCAATGACCATCACTCAGTTCCATTTGATCTGATAGAATAGAACTTTGCCAGAAGTGAATCTCGGTACAATGAGCTCTCCATCCTTCACATCCAGGTCAAGAATGAATGACTTCTCTTTCTCTCTGTTTTCCGCATCCACTAACGTCCCTAGTAGTTTACCTGTATAATAACAAGTCAACATTTCTGTCATCCAGATTGGTTGCGTTCAGGAGAAATTATTTAGGCTTACTAGTACAAATGATAGGTAACTATGCAGGTAACAAGAATGTTGCAGGTCAGCAATCATGCAATAATCTATAATTATTGATAATTGCATAACTCTTTGATACTGAAGCTACTGGTATAAGCAGTATATTGAGAACCGTTGTCAATTTAATTGTATTCAACTTTCAACTTTTTTATCTCGCTTTCTTTAACTTATTAGGCTGGGTGAGCACACTTAACTCGCTTGTTATTGGGCTCAATATAAATTAATATACATATATACGTATAATGGTTGCTAATTAAATAATGGTTGTGTGATGTTGATAAATTGAAACTATCACAAAATAATTATTACTAGTACTAGTAGTAGTTTTTTTCTCCAGCATTATGTACCAGTACTAATGCTAGTATCTAGTATATAGTATCTATTTCAGGAGTGGAATTTGATGGCAGAGCCGCATGCTGAGGGATTCTTGCTGTACATTGAACGATAGAAAATGTAAAGTGAATAGGACAAAGAAATAAAAATAAGTATAGTGAATAGAATAAAGAATCATATTATTACGACTTTAATACTGAAAGTGTATAGAAAAAGCTTGCTATAGGATAAAACCACCAGGTTGACCACATTTGTGTTCGGATTCTCAAACTAGCCAATAGATAACATTTATATCAAAGTTTAAATTTACCAGTGTGAATGTCGAGGATCCAGACCTTTGTTCTCTCACAAGGCCTGCCCCCTGTTACTAGTATGAAGTTCTCTCTGTACATGGTGATTCCTGCAGGTTTCACCACCTGCTTGCATTTCCACAGCACAGTTCCTTTAGTGATATCGAATCTGAATACAGTGCTGGTTTCTGTATCTGTAATGACGGCAGTATCTCCTCCGGCAGTGCACACAGCTGTGTCTTCCGTACCCAATAGTGGACATGGTATATGATCAATAACTTGACCATCTAATGAATATACTGATATTGCTTGTTGGTCTCTATTCGGGATTATCACCTTGCCAGAGACAACAACTAGCTTGGTTGGATAAATATTTGTATCGAAATGAGTCCAGGTAGATTTAAATCTTCCATATAGGTTATGGACATTGACTTGTGAATACAACTCGCCGGATACCAAAGTGTACAGTAGGCGCTTGTGAGTGGTAACACCAAAGACTAGGCTCTCTAATTGTAGAAAAGAAGGATATAGAGACTCAGGCAACGTACCATTGTCAGTTATCTTGTCTACCTGGTTATTTACAAGTCCTGCATAAAGCTGTTCACTATCATTACAAATCGAGTAGCATGATGCTGAAACTTGAATCTCACTCACATATTGAAGGGAGGTGGGGATTTGGGGTTGACCGACCTCTCCTGTAGTACTGTCTCCACCCATTTCACTACTGCATATGCCAGCTGTGGCCTCACCAGTCTCACCAAGGCATATGCCAGCTGAGGCCTCACTAGTCTCACTAATGCATATGTCAGCTGTCGCCTCACCAGTCTCACCAATGCATATGTCAGCTGAGGCCTCACTAGTCTCACTAATGCATATGTCAGCTGTCGCCTCACCAGTCTCACCAATGCATATGTCAGCT
>JAOQGN010205669.1:0-10797 GCA_027564295.1 Himantozoum antarcticum | reverse complement strand
CCCACTAACATCGCCCTATGCTGGGCAGGCTGTCAGTGTAGCAAGGGGAGAGAGGACTTTTTATTTTCAATAACAAGATATTTGATATCTATATAACGCTTTTGCCTATTTTATTAGCAAAAGCGTCACATAATGTGAAAAAATTAACCCAAAGTATAGTACATCAGAGCTGAACGTTTTTATTTAGCGTGCATGTAAACTACGATGTCTTGACAATATCTGCTTTTACGAACAATGCAGGCTTTATAATAAATATGTTATATGTGTTGCATATCTTGTCCTTTTTTACGGAGTTGCCTGCTCTCAAAAACTGGATCGTCCCAGGCTGTCTCTCCCCTTGCTACACCGAGAGCCCAGTGCTAAATTATAATTTTACTTTAGTCGGGTGACAGCATACTGTAATTATTTGTAGCACATTTTGGTAGTGTTCCTCTGATGAGTGTGGCGCAGTAAGTCATAGCAACCATCTTACGTACTATACTTACGTACTATATGTATATTTATAATAACCAAGCAAGCTCAAGATACTAGAATTTATATTAATCTGATGTATACACTATCAGGCTTCCTCCACTAATGCAACCACTCCAATTCAATTTCAATCCAATTTAAAGTACCAACACAAAAGCCTAATATGTGTTGGCTTTGGTTTGACTATGAGTTTCATATATCGGGTATTTGTGGGTCACTGAGTGCTTTTCGCATCTACAGATTTTACACTATTTATCAAATCTGAAACCATTGGTGTTAAGGCTTTGCTTTCTTACTGTGCAAACATAACATCAGTTATATTATGCTATTGTATTATATGCTAGCTATTTATGGCTTTTTATCCAAAGAGAACCTTAAGTGAATAGAAGGGATTTAAAGTTTATGTACAAAGGCAATTCTATCTAGCGTAGAGGGATACTGAGAAAAGACTGACATTATTAGATATTCCTCCGGTTCGCTCCTCCTTTTCAACTTTTAACAGCTTCAAAGTTAGAAGGCTTGAGGTTCGTTTACAGCTTTATTTCATTTCAGGGATTATAATATTCAGGGTGAATGTGTGAGCTTGAGAACAGAACTCCAAAACCTGTGCATTCACGGAAGTTATCTCCAGAATATCCATTTTGCACTTAGCATGACTTTCTTCATCTAATTATTCATAATAAAGAGCAGGCTCAAGCTTCCAAAATGTAGCAAAAATCACCGGATATTGTCATCCATGCGATAATTTTGTGTAAAGATAATTCGCGACGGAGCTTTTTCTCATGCATCACACGTTCCGAAAATATTCTATCCAAAGTTACTATTGCAGAAATTCGACCCAGACAATTTCATAGTGCGCATTGAGCAAATGTAGAACCTGTTAAATCATAATAGTGCATGATTATTTAGTGGGAGATCCACATATTGAATTCATAATATAATTATTGTATGAATGCTTAGCTTGACTAATGAGCTTGGCACACAGTTTTAGTGATTCAGTGTGATGATTCTGTTTACAAATCAAAGAGGTGATGAATAAGGTGCTACATGACACTCCACTTGGGTGTTGTTTGAAAATCATATACCTGCTGGTACCTACTTCGTTTGACACAGCTGAGCAAATAATCCTATGTGCATATCTGCGAACGATAGTGGAAGCATTTATGTCGTAAAACTTAGTGTCAAAATAATAAATATTATCGTCCCTTGATATCGATCAATCGAGACAAGCTGGTCATGGCAAATAACATTTTTCATTATTGACTTTAAAAAACTGCCAATGTGGATGGTTGCTAACCAGATGCTAGTAATAAAATGACACTCTGGGAATCTAAACCTGAGCCCACTACTACAAGTAACATATGATAAGAATGAGCTGTCAATTAAAGATGTCTTTTTGCGCACTGACAGCAATTATATAGAGCTTTCAAGTTAGCTTTCAAGTTTCAATAGAGCTTTAAAAAAGATTTAATAATGTTGCACAAACTCTAAGCTGTTACACACCTACTTGGTTCTGTAATGAACACATCATCTTTTCAAATGACGTTCAGCAGCCAAAGCAGGTTATCGGATGCCGGTTCAGATTTCCGCTGTTATTTTAGGTTACAAACATCAATAATGTAACAACTTTTGTGCAAACTAGATTTGCATGTACAATAAATGAAAAAATAGCAGTAAATTTCAATTGGAAAAATTTAAACCAATAAATTAGAATTGCTACGCATGTATATGTATTTAGATGTCGGTGTTTGTGTCACAATACCAGCAATGGATCTGTTGTAAATATAGTGTATTGGTTCACGATTTCGAAATACAAAATTCAAGATGATAATTATCTCGAATCGTGAATATTTTGGCACTAATTTAATTGTGTTAATTTCAATTTATCAAAATGGGTGGAGCATATTGATATTAGGTATGTCTTATAGGATTTTAGGACATGTACCTCAATAGCATTCAATGATACGACTTCCAAAGCTGTCAGTACAATCTCCCACAATTTGAGAAAGCTAACAGCATCAAATTTTAAACTGTAATTTATCAACTGCCTAGACCTAATTATATACCCTCTATTAGATACTCAATGAATTAATGGCTTTTGTAATTAAATTGATTAATTAATTAGTGCTTGGCTATTTCATGATCTTTGAAGCTAGCAGAAAAGATACGGTTATAGTGCGCATTGAGCAAATTTGTATATGATTGTGTTATAACTCGCAAACCATCACAAGATGAACAGTTTCATATATTGCCATAGAGGACACTTACCGTTAAAATCGTTCATTAACCATTTTTACACTTCTATAATTGTTAGGTGCAGTATTGTAGCTTTTCAGCTTTTAGTTCTGAAGTTATAGTCTATGTTTTTAGTTGGGGACGATCGCACGCTATCAGGAGAAGACAATTTTTCTTCCTACCTTTTGTTTTATTACCTAACTTCTTCTTCAGAGACCTCTGGAGAAAGAGTGATTGACTAGCATTTTTATTTCAGGTTAATATTTCCCTTTTAGTGTAGCGTCCAGCAGTGTACCATCCAAAGCTCGAGGCCATACACAACCAATGTGTGTGTTTGTGCCAACATTATGTGCGAAAGATTGAGAGTATAAAAAAAGACAGCGAAAGAGTGAGGCAGGTGTATATTTTAAACTTTTTATTTTACATATAAAATTATGAGATCAGGCTCCAACATATTATTATTATTATTCCACAATAATTTTTATCAGATGTAGGAAGATTTGTATTTGATCAGCCACAGGAGCCCAGGCTACGTGTAAATATCAGCCTCCGGAGCCCAGGCAACTTGAAAGCTACTAAGGCTACTATCAAGGTTTCATTTATTAAATAATTTACACCTGCAAAGCATTATGAGTCAGGAAGGATTCATTTTAAGGAACTATACCTCAATTTCTGCATGGAACACGCGATCTCTATAATTGTTAGCACCCAAAGTAAGATGAGGTACAGGTATGCATGGTATGCATGGGCAATATGGCAACTAATTGTGTATGGCCTGTGTAAACTTAGTGGGAGTGTGGAGCAGGAGGTTGATCAAGTGGTGAGATCGAAGTTCAGAGTTTGATTCTTGCCGCAGTAAAAATTACTCTGCTAATAATTTTTTAACAAGATTCTTGCCTCAAAGTGGTTCTGATCAGCAGCAAGCACACCGAAGGCCTGGCTTGCTGGCCTTCGGTGTGCTTGTTGGAAACCCTCAGCGTGGTTTCCGCCGGTTTCCCTCAGCGTGGTTTCCCTCAGCGTGGTTTCCGCCGGTTTCCCTCAGCTGAGGGCGGGTTTCTCTCAACTAGCTCAGCTATTGGATGACCACCTAAAGCACAAACAGACAAAGGAATATCTTGGCGGTATGGCAGGCTTGCCAAAGGAAAATTTGTGTTGAATTCGCAATTATAATTTGTGAAGTTATTTTTGGGATAAGTTTACCAATCCAATAACAATAATAAAAATGTCAAATTTTTAATTTTTTATAATTTCTTTTGTTTGTCGCTATCAAATCTGCTCAAACTTTTATCAGCAGACATTTTAAATGTTTGAAGCCACTGCTTGAAATTTGTGCACAGACCCTTGTTGCAGATTATTATTATCTTTATTGCGTTTGTGGAGCTCGCAAGCTCGTAAGCCAGTAAGCTCTGATAAATAACTGCCAACTGCCTATTGCCTTTGCTCGTAAACTGAGTGAAGTCAGAGTATTGGAACTACAGATGTGACCACTCATCAAATCCATATATCAGTGTAAGACTCTCAGTCTAATGGCAGGTCTGCACACTATTGTCATTGCTCATTCAATGTCCATTACGCTCTACTCCGCGGAGACTTGTTGACAATAGTTGTATAGTGTTTACTAATGTGTAACATTTATTACAGCGTCCTCGTTGTTGTTAAGCACATTGAGAGTAGTTGAGGACGGTGGCATCTGACAAATTGTCGGCAGCTATGCAAGTATTGTCTTAGAAGTGAACGAGTGAGCGAGTCTATTGTTACATTAGGGTGCTAAGTATAAAGCTGTAATCAGGTGGAAATCCTGCGTCTATTGGCGTGTCTATCACGGAACACCTTCATTTTAATAGTTGGTCACTGAGGGGTAAGGATCTAAAGGTAAGAGACAATAACTTACTATAAATTTATTGTTTACATCTTCTGTCTGACCTAGAAGACTTTGACTATAACAATCTGACTTGTCAAATTCACCGTCAGGTGTCTCTGGTGTGGTTAAAGTCTAAATTATATCTTATCACCTTGACTGTGGGGTCTTAACCGGCAAAGCGGAGAAGTTTTACTGCGGGCTCTGTAGCTAAGTTTTGTAAATTCATATATGAAAATGAAAGATGTGTCTGTCTTTGGAAATTCTTACATGCTGTTAGACCCTGTGAGAGCCTGTATGCTTTGAGCATTTGGAGCCTTTCAACTATGTAATTTTCCGCTAGCTTAGTTAGAAATTCTAAGCGTTGGCGAGGAGGTTTCAGTTTGAAACGAAATGGCACTCTATCAGGGGAAGACACTTCACCACCGGCAGTTTTTTTGTCTAGTAAACTTGTTGTTTCCAAAATGTGCAAATTATTGCACACGCCTTCTTGACGGAAATAATGACTCAAAAATAATAAAAGTTATAACCATGTCAAGAGATAATCACGGATAATTAGTCATGACGCCCATACTACACGCACAGCGGGGTAGATGCCCCGCACAGCAGATTAGATAGGCATCACTATAAACTTACCATAGTTTGCCAAAATTGAGTAGGGGTGTAATGCATTTAGATAACTTTGATGGCTGCAAATAAAAAAAGCTAATTTTGTATACACTAATTGATGGCTTATGCACCTGTCTCAATCTGCATAAGCACCACCATTGTCTTCCGCAAGGGTCACCAAAGCCTCTATCGTTTGCTGCAAAAAGCACTATCTGCTACACAGTTTTTTTTCACTAAGATTACAATGAATACTCGTGAATAGCCAGGTTTATATTTGTTATGTTGAGTGATATATACAGCAATAGCATTTTGGATGGTTTAGTGAAGATCTGTCTGATTAGGCACATAAATCCTGCATAATATGCTTTTATTATTTTCAACAAAATATATATATGTTAATTTCAACAAAATATATATATGTTAATTTCAACAACATATATATATATAGACAAGTATGATATTAATTGTCATGTGCAAATATAGTGTTGGGTATAAATATAATCATATAGGGATGATAACTACGCATATTGGGCACTAATCATTATGCAGAGTTATAATTATGCTATAAGCTAATCTGTAAACGGTGCAGTATTGTCATTTTTCAGCTTAGCTTAGTTCCAAAATTTAGCAGACAGATTACATCCAAAAATTTGTTCAGTTTGAGACTCGATTATGAGGGGAAAACAATTTCTCAGCCTACGTCCTAGATCACTGGTCACTTCCATAGACATGTACACTAACTGTTAGTATATATGCCTATGTTAGTATATGTGTCTATGGTAATTTCAAAAAGTGCACAATCTTGCACCTCCCTCAAGTAAAGAGTAGGGCGAGCGCTGAACATCGGCCCTCACTACAATGAAAGTTCATGCCATAGAGAATTTCTGGTTTTAAACTCGGCCATTATATATTATAGCCTTGTATATTACAGCCTATTGTATGTATATGCAAGGAAACTAGACAATCTGAAGATCTGGTAAATTGCGTTATATTTGGGATTTTAGCTTTGCAAGATGCGATTAAGTTGCTGGTTCCTCCAATCCATTTCTTATCTTCCTAATATGTTTTTTTTATTTTCACATTGTACTCTTACATATACATTGTGCTGCAATAACATTTTATTGAATAGTAAAAGGTGTGTGGTATACATACACACTACACATACCACCACACATACTACACATACACACTACACATACCACCACGCATGCATTATTTGTTTTAATGTCTCAAACATCTGTCGATATTGACGACTGCAGCTGCAGTGTAGTTGAAATTTGTATTTTTGGTCTAGGGTATAATGCCCATCAGCTCATTGTGTATGTGAAATTCAGTATTATAATCGGTGTATGAAGTACAGCTGGTTATATGTACTAGCTCGCTTGGGTGGGGCATCATTCGTAGCCAACCTTATTTCTATAGTGTAAGAGAAAAAAATCAGCTAAGGTATCAGTTATAAGATTACAAGCCGGAGATAATGCTCACTTCTATTGTTAGGGTATTGCACCTTTTTGTGTTTTACCGTTGTGAATTATAGGAATGTGGATATGGTTAGGTTGTGTTCCAAGTCATACTCGACAAACATACATGGGGGATAGATCACATAACCTAGTCTAGGCTAACTAACGAGTGAAAAACTCTGTATAATGGTCCTCAGCAGATCAAACGTAAATGATAATCCCATGTCCGGCTAACATTTAAATGGCGGTTTTGTTTACATTAAGACTGAAGCAAACAAAGATGGGCACAAACTTAATTAGACTTCTTTGTGCATCTGTCCAAATGATATGCTGTAATTCTTTGACAATCCCATGAGACGGCCAATCAACTCATATAACAAGCTGGTCAACTGACGCATCCGGTTTGCCTACTATAACTTTCTATATTATTAAAAATATTGATAAACCTCACAGAAAGAACTAACAAGTAGAGATGTGTCGAGTCCATTTCTATTTGGGTCAGGTCGAGTCCAGTTCCGATGACAAAAATAATTGACGGTTCTGGTCCGAACGATTTCACACAAACCCCAATAATTATCAATTAAACGGGTAGAAAATGTTGCAGCTGCAATACCATTTCAATGCCATGAGATTGGGAAGCCGGCATACTTTCAGGTGATCAATAAAAACTTGAGCCTCAAACTAGATAATTACTTTTTGAACCCTTTTGAGTCTTTTGTATATGACTCACATAACAGTCTTACTAGAGAGTATGGACCATTAAATGGCTGTGACGAATTTTTAAATCATCATTTTCATTTTATAATCTATATCACTATTAACCAGAAAAAAATTTAAGACAACTTTTTTTTAATTTCTTATTTTTTTTTATTATTTATAATCTGCAATCCTTGCCTGACCCCTAGATCCAAATCCGGATTCAAAATTTGGGACTCGACTCATCACCACTATTTATAAGTATAGAGGGTACAGTGTTATGTAATTTTAGCATCGCACACCCAACTTCAACCCCGAACCTCAACCCACAATCACCCAGTGACATCATTTTGGACAAGTAGTTATGTTTTTTATATACACTTCTGAACACTGAGTAGCCTAAGTAATTAACAAAGCTTTCAAGTGTTTACTCAAATCATAAATGAGTAGGTGATTGATGGGAGTAGTGACAATACCATATGCTGTAAGTGATCCGTTCTTAAAGCGAATCAGCAGTGATACCCTCTTCGCAATTTGTGTAGCCCAACTTCTTATATCGCTCCGGGCCTAAGAATTTTGGCTAAGCTTTCGATCCTCTCTGCAGAAGGAATACTTTTCAATATTGCTTAGACAAGCTTACAATTACAGGACAACAGTCAACAGGGTACATAAATGGTGTTTATTGAACTGAGTTCAAAATTACAATCTATGGGCAAGGTCAACGAGAATTTCTACAATGCAAAATTAGCAAAGTTCAGGAAAAATAAATTATTAAATAAATAAATAACTATAAATAAAAATATATAAATAAAAAATTTATAAGTATTAATTTATTTATAAACATAAATATAAAAATGAATAAATATAAATAAATTATATATCTGTCTCTCTATTTCCTGTGTTCTGATCAGCAGGTAAAAGACTGGAGGCCTGGTGGGTTTCCCTCAACTAGCTCTGCTATCGGATTACCACCTTAAACAACACAAACAAACAAAATAAATTTTGGTTGAAAACTTTAAGTAACTTGCTGCAAATTCTACAAATACTTTTGCCCTCTATTATAGTATTTAGATTGGGTTTCAAAGCAATTGTGCTTTGCTGGAGTGGGTATTGACATGCATTTATTGACATGCATCTATTGACATGCAAACTCCATTTGGTTATCTTCGCAATTTGAATATAACACTCTTTCACTTCGATTATTCAATTTTGCCAGAATTAGTATATATGGTTACTTTCAGTATTGAGCATTCCCGTATAAACCACCTCCATCCAGGGATAGATAACTTCAGAGGCTACTGACAGAAACTTTTGCCCACGTATAATGTAAATTCTGGCAAGTGGACAATTAATTAATTGCATTTGAAATTGATTTATAGATCACAAGAACAGACGATTACTGCAATGTTTAGTTTTAAATTATAATCTAAAGCACAACAATACAGGTGATACAGAGCAATCAATAATTAAATTGATAAATAGCAGGAGTGGATATAAAGGCCTTGTGGATTCGACATGGAAGCTTGGATGGGCGGTGGCTGTGAGCGGTAGTGGCAGTGGCTGTGGGCGGTGGCTGTGGGCGGTGGCTGTGGGCGGTAGTGAGACAAATTGCTGGAGATTTCGATACTCTCTACCTGTTCTTGAATCGTTGCAAATCATTATTTTGTCAAATCGATGATTTGATTGAAATAATGAAATTGAAATAAATGACTACAGACTACAGGCCAAAGATCACTACAATCCTGGCAGCAGTTTCCACTCTCCTGTGTCACTACACTCCTGATTGCTTATCTGCTCAATTATTTTGATGTAATTACACAATAATACATGTGGTTTATTTGGCCACGTATTTCAAATCGTCTTCTCTCAATCATTATTATTATTGCTAATTCCAATTTCTATGCTGTTAACGACTGAAAAAATTGTTTTCTTATTTGGTTCTATTTCTATCCCAAATTTGTTTCAACACCAGGCTTAATTAAAACAAACTCATTAAATAATCATGCTTAAAACAATTATTGTATCCACTTAAGGTTCATGGCCGAGGTCGTATTTCAATGAACTTCTATTGAAAAGGTTTTTGGCTCGGCTGTTTTGTGTGTTAATCTGCATATGGCAAGTGCGGCATGGCATTGAGCTGCAAGGAAATGGAGGTCAATAATTTATGTGGTCTGCAATTTTAGCAAAATAAAAATTATCACAATTTTGTTAAAAAATGATAATTCATAATTAATAATTGTAGCAGTAGAGTATAACTCCAAATTGATGGTATTGGTAAATAATTGGATGATCAGCATGGCTTAGTACCTGTAGCACCTGAAGCACCTGTAGCACCTGAACAGTGATCAAGTGGTCATCAGGTCATCAGGCGGTGGACTTTCTGTCAAGTTGTTTGTAGTGTAGGGGCCGTAGGCTGCTACATATATGTTAGCAGCCTACACTATGTACATGTATTATAGTTCTAATCATGTGAAACCTAAGAATGGGAGTTATGGCCTCACGTAGCCGCAGGTCACTCCCAAAGGGCCTTCAAAGGGCCCTAAGAAGCCGCCGGAGGCTTCGAAGAAGACTGGACACCCTTCGTGGGTGGCCTGCGGCTCCTTGAGGCCAATTTAGGTTTCACAAGTTTTAGGTTTCACAAGATTTGAACTAGTACATGTGTGTATGTATGTACATATGTTAGCAGCCTACACTATTCAGCTATTTCCCCCTTTTTTTTGCTACGGTGCTTATGCTCCTTATTAAATGGACCTCTTAAGCTTGAAGCGTGTATGAGTGACACTCGGCCTTCATGGCAAATTATAAGCTACAGTTCCTAGTAAATTTACAACAATATCATCGTAACTTATTGCACTGTCTGATGTTAGGCAGCAATGGCAAGGCAGCAATGCAGCAATGGCAAGGCAGCAATGCAGCAATGCCGCAATGGCAAGGCAGCAATGCAGCAATGGCAAGGCAGCAATGGCAAGGCAGCAATAGCAAAGCAGCAATGGCAAGGCAGTAATGCAGCAATGCAGCAATGCAGCAATGGCAATGCAGCAAGGCAGCAATGGCAAGCCAGCAATGGCAAGGTAGAAATGCAGCAATGGCAAGGCAGCAATGCAGCAATGCAGCAATGGCAAGGCAGTAATGCAGCAATGGCAAGGTAGCAATGCAGCAATGGCAAGGTAACAATGCAGCAACGGCAAGGTAGCAATGCAGCAATGGCAAGGTAGCAATGCAGCAATGGCAAGCCAGCAATGCAGCAATGGCAAGGCAGCAATGCAGCATTGGCAAGGTAGAAATGCAGCAATGGCAAGGTAGCAATGCAGCAATGGCAAGGTAGCAATGCAGCAATGGCAATGCAGCAATGGCAAGGTAGCAATGCAGCAATGGCAAGGCAGCAATGCAGCAATGGCGAGGTAGCAATGGAGCAATAGCAAGGCAGGAATGGGAAGGCAGCGATGTCCAGACAGAAACACAGCAATG
>JAOQGN010205558.1:0-10797 GCA_027564295.1 Himantozoum antarcticum | reverse complement strand
ATATAACAAAGTTCAGAAGTGACTGCTCAGTATGTGAAAGAGACTACAGCCCAGTGCAAAGTGGATAATGACATTTGTATAGTGGCATATAACCATCAGTATATGACAATGCACTGTTTAAAAGTGACACTATCAAAAAGTGATAATCTCCATTTTTTTCAAAGGGCACTCCATATAAATTAGGCACATTCCTATAACACAAATGTCGCAAGACTGTACACCACCACGCCTGGTTGATAGCTCATTAGAAGTGTATACTGTATATAGTAATTATGTAATTTCAACAATGACAGCAGCATGGCAGAGGCAGAAAAAGCTGGAGAAACAATAATTTTCCTACATTTCATATTATATATATGGATACGGGATATGAATAAGAGTATGGGTCTATTCACAACCGTCATTTGGAAACTGGTATTTATAAATTGTGGATTGGGGTTTGGGGCATATAGTTACATCAAGGAGTTTAGATGGGGCGTTTAGCTTTCCCCCGTCTACTACCTATGTAGTGTCACCTCCGAACACCAAGCTTCGAAACGGCAGTTGGGAATAGACCCGGATTCCCATGGGTGGGACTACTTAGGCATTAGACGGGGGTAACTATATACTCTAATCACAAGCCACTATCCTCAATCACTCACTTACCAAAGCGGCAGTTGCAAAACGTCCAATATCCAATCTGCCACTATTGCCTGATACAAGCAGGCTAGGGAAATTTGTGCAGGCCTTAGCAGCTTTTCATTAGCAGCAAGTTCATTATGTGTGCACGTGTATAATATATGAACAAATTATGCATTTGTACTTATGCATATGCCATAACATTGTGTGCATGGGTAGTAGTAATATCAAGCAATGCGCAGTGGGTTTACCTCGACTAGTTCCTGGAGCTATTGGATTAGCACTTTAAACTATATGCCTGGCAAGCACGATATTATTATTATTGTTAGTATTTTTATTATTATTATTAATATTTATTGTGCTTGTACAAGTACATGCATTGTACATAATGTGCATGTACTCGGGTGCCATTCATTTTGTCATCACTACATTTTGCCACTACCTCATTTACTTGTAGTAATTGTACGTATTGTGGTTTGGGGCTTGAAGTTCGTGATTTGGGATTTAGTATTGGTGGTTTATGATTTGAGGTTTAGTGGCTGGGATTAGCCGTTTGGCAGTGACAGAAACAGAATGTGGATGGCAAAATGTAAAACGCAAAATGTGGCAGATTCTATGTACATGTGTATATGTAGGCCTACACCCCCATGGTGCATGTGCGTCTATGTCTCATGGAATACGAACGTTATATTATTGACGTTATATTTAGATAACGGTATAGGCCTACCACTTTACAACAAAACTGGTGAAATACTATAATATTATGTGCATAAGGTGTGCTGTTAGTACTATGTGCATAAGGTGTGCTGTTAGTACTATGTGCATAAGGTGTGCTGTTAGTACTACTTCTGGAAACAAACAAAAATTTATGGATAGTATAGTATTTGATCTAGATACTTAAAAATCAATTTAGCTTCCCTATTGATTTGCAATGCAAATTTTATGAATTACTGCATTAGACATTCAATAATCGTACAGTTTTGTGACGTTACTACGTTATAGGATTTTACAATATTAAACTCTGACAGAATGGCTTATATTTGTTTCCTGTCTAGTGTGTATATGAGGACTTTGAATATAAGTTATGCATGTAGTATATACTTACGCCAGTCCTCCGTGTGGCTCATTGGCCGTATGATAGCTGTGTAACAAGCCACTCCCACTGCTCCCACTAAGGCGCCAACAACAATGGCTACAATAGAAATACTACCTGCTGCAGATCTCAACACTGACATAATATTATATGAATGTACATAGTATGTATCGGGAGTTGTTTCCTCCTTGCAGAGGCAGAAACAAGAACAGACAACTCCTATTTTACCTTCACTATTACAAGTTATGTAAATATCTTGCAGCTACAAGTATCCTTTCTGACCATTCAGTGGTAAGTTGCTTGACTTTTCATGGCTAGGGAGAAGGACTACACGGATAGTAGATGAAACAAATTAAAAATATATCAACAAAAATGAAATAATAACTGAATCACTTCAGTTCAGATGTACTACGTATAAAATAAAAATAAATAAAATAAATGTAAATAAAATTATAAACACTATACTGCGGCTACATGACACATTAGCCAGCATAGAGCATGTAGAGCATGTAATGTAAGGCTAAGGAGTTGCAGCACCCTAAATGGAACTCTAGCATTACTCGGAGGACGAGGACGAGGCCGATCACAACACCCAACATGTAACTTATTGTGATACATTGTCCACTTTTACAGGTAACAAACATGTGCAGCTATAAGGTAATACAGTAACTTTTAATAGCCCAATAACATTATATTTAAATTAAATTGATAATAACATATCAAAATTACATTCCAATCTCATATAGTTTAATATTATTTCGGTGAGACATCAAAGTGGTAATAATATAGTCTAATCGAATAGCATCCATTTAGCTAATAGGGTAAAACTCCTGCACTTTGGGTGATATCCCTAATATTCTGACAGGCAATGAACGAGGTAATTATAATCCGAATAACAGGTAAAACCTGCAGCATGGAATAGAAGCTGAAAGTCACGTCCTTCCTGGTCCTCGCGTATTGGTGCATGATTGAAGAGTTCTGTTGTAAATGACGTTGTATTCTATTGGCTAGTATAATGTACATCTTATATGGTGCCAATATAACACGCAAACCTATATTGATAGCATTACCCAGCAGCACTACAGCACAATGGTGGTGTTGGAAGATGTAATGCATTGTGGGAAGGCACATTGCATTGTCGGAATATGTATTGCATAGTAGGAATATGTATTGCATAGTAGGAATAGCATATTGACACAGTCGTCTCTATTACTTACATTTTCTCCATTGCATGAGGATTCTTCTGAAGTTAGTCTTATACTCAATATTAGCGGGCTCTCCACTGTAGGGACCCCAGGCTTTGTACTTCTTTAGATTCATTGATCTAAGGCTTCTTAATCTGAGCGGAAGATATGATAGTTAGCACTGGAAAGGCTTCCTTTACAATTCTGTAACAAAAATTATAGATCACCAGAAATGACCAACTGGTTAAAAACACATGCTTGTAGGACAGTTCCGATCTGACAACAAATTCAAACCAATCCGATTCAGATCTTACCGATTTCACTTCTGTGTTTACAGATTCAGATACCAACTGATTCAGTTTAAAATCAATGAAATGATGCCTGGATCAGAATAGATGACAATTTGAAACCTGATATACCATGAGATTAATGTAAAATTTATAAAATTAGCTTTCATTTAATATACCGATTTTCAGTATGGTTATTAAATAAAAATCGTATTAATACTCAATTCTGGAATACAAATTCCAATAAACTAGTGATAGAAATGCAAAAAAAAGAGTAGTTGTCAATATTTGAATATTGGAAATGAAAAATGGTTCAAAACACCTTTGGAAACATATATTTTTGTTAGAAACTGTAAGTTGTACTACGATACTTAGTAAAACATAATATATATTCACAATATAAGAGCTATCATATCTACGATTATTTAGTAAGTGCGAGTTATCTTGTTACACGGAAATGTCTCCGGCTCCATTATGGTTCCTCTATCCAAACAAGTGTAAGTGGGCGGACTGTGAGCAAGACTCTCGCAATCCTTTATTTCTATACTTTCTATCATTCTACTGTTCACAGGAACAAAACGAGATAATACAATATTAATGTATTTGCATGCGCATGCATAAAAATGGCGTATTAGTCACCCTATCCTAAGGGGTTGTCCCAAACAAGCAGGTTGAAGAACAAAAATACAGATTCCGATAACAATTCCGAATGACTTAATTACAGTAAATCTATATCAAATCCGATCCACTACCAATTAATTGGAAAATCCCTACCTACGTGTAGCTGGTGAGATCATGGCTCATCGGGTCAACCCTACCTGCAGTCAAAAATTCCTCTGTTAAAGTTATTTGGGTAAATTCTGAACTTGACAGATGCTCGTTATGTTCTAATCAACAACTAGAACACCAGACGACAGGTGACAAGTAGAACACCAGAAGTCAGGTGACAAGTAGAACACTAGATGACGGGTGAGAAATAGAACACCAGAGGTCAGGTGACAAGTAGAACACCAGAGGACAGGTGACAAGTAGAACACCAGAGGACAGGTGACAAGTAGAATTCCAAAGGACAGGTGACAAATAGAATACCAGAGGTCAGGTGACAAGTAGAACACCAGAGGTCAGGTGACAAGTAGAATATCAGAGGTCAGGTGACAAGTAGAACACCAGAGGTCAGGTGACAAATAGAACACCAGAGGTCAGGTGACAAGTAGAATACCAGAGGACAGGTGAGTTTACCTTAAATGCCTACTGGAAGAAATTATTGGTTGGAACCAATTTTTGGTAATTTTGCTAATGGAAAATGTGTTAACGGAAAATTCGCTGATGGAAGATTTGTCAACAATTGATTCAGCTAATATTTAGTTCGATATCGATTTGGTCTGATATCGGTTTGATATCGAAAACAACATTTTGTGTGAACAGTTCACAAGTTAAAATTAGCCAAAAATAAAATTAAAAGCTAATAAGTACATTTGTGATGGAGATCCACAAAATGATGTCCGCTAATGATTTCCGATAATAATTAACAGAAGAGAGAGAGCAAATCAGCTGAACAACGAAAAAAAATTACAAATTTTTGTTGTTGTGAATTATGCATACCTATATATTTTACAAATGTATAAACAACAGTGTAAATATACCATCACTAAAACAATAAATCCACAGCTATCTCTGCCTACAATAAATCCACAGCAATCTCCGCCTACAATAAACCCACAGCTATCTCCGCCTACAATAATTCCACAGCTATCTCCGCCTACAATAAATCCATTGCTATCTCCACCTACAATAAATCCACAGCTATCTCCGCCTACAATAAATCCACAGGCTATCTCTGCCTAAAATAAGTCCACAGCTATTTCCGCCTCCTTTTGTCTGTACTGACCATGGCACTGACCATGCAGTATGATGATCTCAGGCCATTCGAATCTCAATACTTTGAACGTGATGAAATACTTTGTTTTGCATTAGTGTTTCGCGACTATTAATTTGCAGTAGTCTGATGTAACACAATGTTATGCAGTAGGCCAATTAATTATAATTTAACTACGCTGATATAAGGCTATAATTAGTAATTAGAATCAGGGAATCAAGTTGGAATAGCTACTATGCATGCGTAGTAGCTATTTTTGAGAGGCTGATAAACTAATACACTTTGCATGTAGCGCACACTGCTACCATTGCATTCAGTTCATCAATCGCAAGCATGTCATAGTTTCAGCTTAGGAGATAGTTTCATAGTCAGTGCTGACTTATAATATGATTTGTTGCGGGTTATAGTTTTCCACTTGATAATTTTCGCTGTAATAACTAAATAATCTCTAAATAATGAGGCTATGAGGAAATAGTTTCCTATTCGGTTCGAAGAGGGGGTTGGTTCGTATCTGTGGACAACTCTTAATAAATAAAAAACAAATGTATCCTTGACTGGGACCTGGACTATTATAGGTTCTGCTATGGGAGCGGTCAAGTGGCTAAGGCCGGCGCAGGTCATTAGTGAGGTCCTGGGTTTGATTCCCACTGCAGTCAAAATATATTTCTCTGCAAAGATTCCTTGGGAAAAATTCCAAACCCTAAAGTTGCTCCCTGTGTTCTGATCAGCAGGTAAAATACTGGAGGTCCCACAGACGGGTTCAGCTGGCGACTCGTCTGTGGGACGATGGTGGCCATTGATTGGGGACGCTGGCTCGCTGGTGTGGCTGCTCGGCCGTCGGGCATTCATGAACTTCTGGACCAGGGCTGTCTCAACTCTAGTTTCGAACTATCTGATAAGCCCTTTTGTTTTAGTACTTTATGATATCATTTTATTTCTTCTTCACCATATATCCAATAACCTATCTAAAACATAAAAAAAAAAAAAAAAATTCACAATTACAATGCCTTCCGGCGAGTTAGATACACCTGAAATATGAAGATGAGAGGATTTTGGTTATAAGAGGTTTGAATATGAGAGGTTTGACTGTATTACCACAGGCCTACTATCACCTGACTATCATTTCACCCAGAAAGGATTTGGAAGATTACATTTGCTACTAGGGGCTGCAAGAAAGACACCGTGCATATTTTCAAGGAAGATCAGCTATTAAATCACTTCACCCAAAGATAGCTGTTACCGTGTCAGTGTCGACGGAATTGGAATATAAAATACAAAATGAACATAACATTTACATTAACATTAGGTTAGATGAAATATATATTTAAAATTAAACAAATTATAATACAAGTTTGAACAAATTATAAATTTAAAATAAAGTATAAATCAATAAATATATGAAATTAAATAAATATAATTTATAAAATAAAAACGTTAATTAATAATTAAAAGCGAAAAAGTATAAAGTTCAGCAATTACAATGCTATTTTACTAAATAAAACATGTCTTCAATAAAGTATGTCTTTAATTCAATGAGAACCTTTACTATAATTTAATAATATATGCTTCATTTATTAAATAATTCATCAAAACTTTATATGTTAATCTTCAAATAAACAAAAGAAATTCATGTTACTTGTTAGTTCAAATTGATTACTTGACATTTTAGATAAATTGGTGATGTATGCTCATATATACATAGTGCAAAATAGTAAGATTTGCATACAAAATATAAAGTTAAATCTTGCACTTGCACACAAAGAATAATAGTAATAACATTATTACAAATACAATAACACTAACACTAACAGATAAGCAATAGGACATTTTGCATAAATAATAAAAAACAACACTGGCTTATCTAGAAATAATATACTAAGCACGCCTCTTGCCGTTTGGCTCTAGCTTGCATTACAAGAGAAGAGCAAAAAGAGTAATAAATGACAATGTTACAATTAAAAGAGAACATAAACATAAAAATTGTCCAAAAATTGCAAATAAAAATTATGCAGGTATTGCTTATACCGGAAATCACCACAAATATATAAAGCTTGAATCGCCATACTACATTGCCGAGCAATTAGCCAGCCCACGTGATGTCATGATTTTAATTTGATTGGCTCTCAGAATAGCAGCGGGGAATTCAATATTGAAATTTGCCAGCTGTCGCATTCAACAGTGTTGTTGCTATAGCAGTTGGTGTGAGCTGGATGGAATTTGAAATTTGTTGGGCAAACATTGATAGCTTGACGTCGCTCTCAGCGGAATACATTTGAATCCAGCTCATCATTGCAACTGCTTCCTACTGTAGAGACCAGACACTTACACACATACCATCTGCAAGTTAAATAGAAAGGGTAGATCTACTCTTGTCATCTTGCTTTATTCTAATGAAATTATTTTATCAAACGTAGCAAATTACACTTCAGAGTTGCTAGTTGAAATAAAGCAGGAGTGCAGCTCTGCTCCACTGGAAACGGAAGGTAAAATATAAATATATAATCTTCTCCTCCTTTCATTCTTGAGCATCGGTGTTTGTTGTATACACATTTTACTAGACATCAAATGTCAGGAAGTCGGAAGACAATAACAGAAAATTGTGATTACTCCTTTGTCTGTCTCGGGATCTGTCTCGTGCACCTCAACTGTAAACCATTGATATTGGTACTAGCTATAACTAGCCATACAATATATGTATCAGTATAATGTGAGTACACAGTTGTACAGTAGAGTATCCGTATTCCCATGCCATGTAGGTCTACACTCTGAACTCCTATGGTTTTGGCACTTGCGCTGTTCGATCTGATGTTGTTATAGGCCTACTAGTTTCGACTATCCAGTTATCTATTTAATTGCCGTTCTAGTGTTTGAATCATTTCAGGATTGGAGCTAGAGTTGAGCGACCTGGCTACATTTAATATCAATATGAGCACCTTTCAAACATTTAATGACAACGAAAATAGCGGAGTTCAGACGAGGAATGCAGGCAAGCGTACTGATAACCAAGCAGCTCAGAAGAGAACTGTTCTTGGACAAGTGACCAACACACGACAACAACCCTCACGGGCAGTAAAGGTTTGTTATGAGATATAAGATAGGCCTACAACTCACTAGCAATGGGATGCATAAGAAGATAAACCTCAGTCACAATAAATATGCATACTAGTTTAACCACAGCAGTTGCGACAGTCGTCTCTAAATCTTTGATTTTTGCTCCTTTATCCTAGATCGCTATATGCCTATATTTGTATACTGTAGAACCAAATTGCTGGATTCAAAGTGTTTGAAGATGGGGAACAATTGAAGCCGAGAGGTGAGGTGAAGAAGCCAGTAGCAGTGAAAGCTAAAAGACTTCAATCCACTTGCTCTCAGTTAGTCAGTTCTACCGTGGCTCCGATTCCGTTCTCCGAGAGTGATAGTCGACGATGCCTGGGTGAGTATTTGGTCTATTGGGTTGGTAGGCCTATTGGTCTAGTATTGGATGGTATCAAGCATTGATTGGTGAACAAGGAAAATTCCTCTGAAACGAAAGCTTCATATTGCCTAGTTGACATTCAAATTTCATTCATTGCTTATTTGGCATTCGGCCTATGTTTGTTGCATTTATTTTGCACCTCTATGCGCATCTTATCCAGATTTGTTGTGGAATTAACTGGATTAGCTACATGCTTAGGAAAGTTATTTCAGTGGGAAATTAAGGTAAACCGATATGGTAGACATGCAGGGTCACTGTGGGTTCACTACACTTTGGGATTGATTGGCTGTGTTTCTCCTACGCCTATTAAAATTAAGAGTGAAGTAACGTCCGTGTGTGTGGTGTATATATTACTGCCCTATCATCTTTTATGAAAGTACTATTCAGCTTTCTAGTTGGTACACACTGATAAACTTATTATTGTCTGATTAAACAAAAGCCCTCATTTTATCAAATGCTAATGCTATCCCAATTTGGTATTTAGTTAATCCATTGTCACTTTACAGCTTGTCACTACAGCATGGGAGCTCCTTGGCTAAGCATCTGTCTAAAGATTACATCATAATAGTTGAACATGTTCCACTTGCCCAGTTTTCTTGTCCACAGATATTGCAATAACCATGTCAAAGTCAAATTATGTATTCACCAAGTCATTATGACAGCACCCACTAGCATTATGACAGCACCCACTAGCATTAGGGCAGCACCCACGAGCATTAGGGCAGCACCCACGAGCATTAGGGCTAGACTTTCTTTGTAATTCGGACTTGCTGACTACACTCTCTCTCTAAAATGTGTTTACTCGTAACATTGGTCTAACTTTGGTAACTGATAGCCTTACTTCGCCCAGCATACTACATTACAGGCCCAGCATACTACATTACAAGCGTTGGTAAATGTCTTGTGGGTTGATTAACCAGGCCTATGCTATGATAGCAAACAAGTAATGTTAAACAAATATTGCTACAAAATCTCACAAGTGAAAAGTGGGGTGGGGATGTGTGGCTGAAGCTAAGACCATCACATACGGGGTGGGGGTGTGTGGCCGAAGCTAAGACCATCACATACGGGGTGGGGGTGTGTGGCCGAAGCTAAGATCATCACATACGGGGTGGGGGTGTGTGGCCGAAGCTAAGACCATCACATATGGGTCAAGATTTGTTCTCTGAAATGCAGCTAGAGCTAAGTCATTGTGCCCAAGTCATTAATGAGACTGAAACCTTCGATCCTTGCAAATAGGTTGAAAGCCAGTGCGGCAAGCCGAGAGGTTTAACCACTAGGCAGGTCAGCTGTGTCACTATTGTGTATTACACATGTTGTCCTGTATATACGTAGAGTCACCTATGGTGTTAGATGTATCATGTATGGATGACACAAGTGATGACTGTGCCATAACCAGTACCTGCTCAGATGTCTGCACCAGCTCAGTCAAGTCTCTGTACTGTCTGCAAGAATATCAAGAAGAGATACACGACTACCTCAAAGAGGCGGAGCTACGCTTCAGACCAAAGGTAAGCGGCCGTGCTACGGTGTAAACAAAAGATAACGGGTGGAAATAGATCTCAAACCAAAGTGAAGGAGTGTGTTTAGTGTTCAAACCGAAATTAAGGGCTGGTCTAAACATGGTCTAAGCTATTCGTGTGGGAAATTTACCTGGGTTTTGCTCCTCATGTTTCCCAAACTCAAGCTACTATGTATTGGATAACTACAATGCACGTAAAGCAGTAAATAATTGCCAACAATCCGCCCGAAAGCATTGATATGAATGTCAGAGATGAAATAGCAATCTGCATGCATCATGCGTATCAATTGGCTTTACCGGTTGCTAATTATGGTTGCCTTGTTACGACGCTCTCTACTGGTTGTTGGAAGATGCTCATTTGCATCGTCTGCTGTTGTAGATATTCGCAATATCTATAGGCATGTAGTTGCTATATACCTAACTGATAGTATGGTCATATGGCTTTCAGGTAGGCCTATGTACGGCATTTGGTGCTGAGTGTAGTATTAATGATATGAGAGACAAATACTTTTCTCTGACCTCAATTTTCTTATTGCCATTACTGAACACTAGTTCTTATTTGAATACAACTAATTTGCTCACCTAGTTTAGCCCAGTTCCGTAGTCTGAATTACAAAGGAAAGGCCTCCACTATTGCATACATTAGCAGCCGCAAGCATGGCACAATGTGAATTCTAGCACTAAGGTCCCGCAATGCCAAACTAAGGTAAAACTTAATCTAAAGCAACTTGGACCTCCCAAC
>JAOQGN010205447.1:0-10798 GCA_027564295.1 Himantozoum antarcticum | reverse complement strand
GCTTGCTTAATCCTAGCGCAGGTGTTATCATAAAACGACTAACGGCTCGCTACGCTCGCCTCCCATCGTGGGATTATCACTATCAGTATATATTATTATTATTAAATTGTATTATAAATTCACATTTCTCTACCTGCCCACTTCCAGCTAGATTACTCCCATCAGTAATACCCAGGAAGAGGGAAATGCAGGATGCATATTTGTATTATCTGATACAGAAATTGCAAATCCCGCTCATACCGACACGCTAGTCATAACAGCCGTACTCACCTTCATCTCGTAGTGTTTGATAATGTCCTGGTCACATGGTACAGACTTGAGAAACACTTCGGATTCATATGAATTTTGAAGATATCTCCAGATATGTGTGAAAGCTGGGCTGATGTCAAAGTCTCTATAGAACTGCAAAGGCAACAATGGAATACATCAGGAAATGTTCACATCAGTGAAACAGCTTACACTATAATTGTCATAGAGATTAAAGCCATGTTTATACCAGGTCAACACCAACTCCATCTCCCAACTCGAACAACAGAAAAAATCCAATTACAACCCAATTTCTAAATAGAATTGGACACCAACTCCGATTAAGATTTTATGTTTACACCACACCAACTCGCATGCTGAATTTATGCAGAATTGAACAGCAGTGATGTCTTGCCTGTCACTGATTGGTCAAGCAGTTGCGATTCATAGTGGAGAACATCCGAAAGTGGAATCGTATAAATGGAGCAGTGCTCCATTTCATACGATTCTGCTTCTGGACATTTCCAGCTATTCGGCAGGAGAACACAACTTGCGATTCAGCTTTTACACCAGCCAGATGTGTCTGTACGACAGCTAAAAATCTCATCCAATACTGAGACTACCATACAATCGACCTGGTATAAACGTGGCTTAATAGAGGTCATTGGACCAATTTGTTACGTCTGAAAGGATGCTGTGCTAGTATTTCTGTGTCGATTTTATTAGGCCTACTATCCCTATTACGATAATTTACATGTATATTGAAGAAAGCAGTTGCATGATTTACAAATTTACCACCTACTCCTTTTAAATAATGTTATCACCATGGTGAGCTGATTTCACATTAATTTTGCCACTAGTCAGTATCCGCGCCTTAACAGTCGACTGTACAGTTTACACACTTTATGTAAGGCAATAAAACTGTACTTCACAGGTCCGTTGCGATCATGATAATTGACTGGTAAATTATGCATTCATTATTACGTGCCAATGTCAGGAATTGGGCAAAACAATATCGGCTGATTGCAATTGATAGTAGCAGCAGTAACAATATGCTTACATGCATCATGAAACAAGTGTTTGTACGTAATACAGCGTAAATGAATCGATGCATAATCAACTACTGTTTTGACAGAGTGCAGATTCCATATCATGGATGATTTACTTCCAAAAATAGCTAGGTGACATAGTTGTCATCGTTTTATCACAAGTTATAACCACACAAGTTGATCATAGAACCAGTTGGAATTGATAGTGGCCCATTTTATATCCCTACACATACACAAGCAGTGAGTGGGGTCGATGTGTGAATGTGAGGCAGGGCTGCGCCTGTCACAGCCATGTTGCCATATAATGTCATACAGCCTTTAGCAAATAATTGCTCAATGATAACGCTGTCCATTTTCATACTCTCGCCAACCACAATCATAGATCTGATATTTTTCTGATAAAATTTAAGTATATCCGCTGCAGCGGCCGACACCCCGCGTTGAACCTTGGTGAATCTATACAATCAGTCTTTGCTTCAACAACAAATGCAAAGCTACCTAAACATTCAAGGGCAACCATCGGTAGCAAAATCTACCATGTGCAAAATTTATATCAAATATATCTGCACCGGGCCTCGTCTAAATGCAATTTTTCATTCCAGCTAAAATATACTGGTAGTGTGTGTTGTTGGCTATAAGAACTATTATAACTAAAACTGATATTTCGACTAGATACACTTCTAATCACCGTCAGAGTAAAAACATGACTGAAAATATGCTACAAGTTTACAATAGTAACGTGGTTTACTTACTACGTTACCATTGTAGTATATTTCCAGCCTTGTTTTTTACTCTAACCATGATTAGAAGTAGGCCTATGTCTAGCCGAAACATCAGTTATAATTATAGTTTTAGGATGCTTCTCACGGACCTTCTTACCATCAAATTGAATTATTTTCTATGTAAGTAAAATATGAGAAAGAGACAGGAGCCAAGTGATGCCCTATGTAGGTATGTTAGGTATGCTACCTTGGCTGCCACTCTGAGGTGCTGAAGTTTAGGCAGCAGCTGGCAGTCAGCATGTGTGAGAGTATCCATAAGCACAAACTTTGTGCCTTGCTTCTCTAGATATCTATCCAAGCTAGTCAGCACCTTATTCACTGGACCTGTGTTCCCGGTCTGTAGCAAGCCATTGAAATACTGCAACACCAACGGCCTAACATTGAACACTGAGACATCATTAACAGAGCTAATCTGAAGAAGGGCAGGATGCTAAACAGGAATGTACAGTATTGCTCTCAAACTCTCTATAGTACACCAAGTATTTGCCGATTTAGAATATCATACAGCAACACTGTTCGAGCAATGAGATCATGCAACCCATAGAGGCCCAGGAACATGGTGATTGCTGGTAAATAAGGCAGACTAATTACAATCTCTACAATGGTGACAGTGACAGTGCCATAACAGTGCTAACCATAAAGCTTTATGGTTACAACATAATAATACCAGTGTCAATCAAACTTTGTATTTATTTGAAATCAACAAGTATTTTAGCTATTAGTTACAAAGAGTATAATTACATACTGTACTAAACATAGCAACAATTTTTTAGTAATCATGTGTATAAAATGTTACATAAACATAAACGTTATACTAGTGGTTTGAGTTGATAATTAACCAATACAGGATTGAGCCATGATCTAATGGATAAATTACAGACTTGTTGTGGGTTAAAGACAAGTAATATGGCTGGGCATGAACTTTGAGAGGCTATCTGGTATAATCCCTTTTCAGTTCGCTCAACTTGACTTAGATCTTGGGGGTTTGCGTTTTGGGTATCTCAAACTGGAAATTGGGAACTTAGTCTTAAGCGCGCCAACCAAACAGAAAAGTTAATTTACTAGCTACCTAACTGTTATAACAGTTATATACCTAACAGGTTAACCACTCCTGTTGCAATTGGCGAATACGAAGGAGTACCTGATGGAAATACGCTAAACAATTCTATAACATAAAAATTAAATGCACCGGTGGAGTGATATTAAAAGTTGTGTACAACTAATTCTAATCACAATATATGTGTCAACATTTTCTTAGAACGGAGGCGGCAGCCTCCAGCTGTGAATGGTTAGCAAAGTGAGCACTAACCCGGTAAAGGTCAGCAAACACATCCTCAGCTGCCTGCTCCTCCTTAGACTCCTTCCATGTCAGCAGGTCTTCACAACCAAACTTCCTCATGAACTCTTCTATCTCATCATTGGTGTCACAAATGAGGTTTGATACATCTATGCCGTTCAATTCACCTAGTAAACAATTTGTAGTAAGCATGAAACATTGGTCCTTGACAGACCTTTAAATGCCGATATGTCAAAAATGTCTCCATTGACCAAGGAAAGATACATGTATCAAAGCATAGAGATTTGCATGTGTGATGAAATTGTGACATCACCAAACACCCCAGCCTGGGTTCACAAGCGTTCTGCGGGCATTACAACCCTAAGTAGTGACATCATTTTGTAGTTTTCAATCTCCAATTCTCTATACCTTTTACACATTTCCATTATCATAAGATGAAGCAAATTCCCAATACCAACTAACTACAAGACAGTAGACCATGCCTACGGCTACAATTATAGTTCAAGAGGATATCATAACATGCCCCTGTCTGTGTTATTCTCAACTACATTACTTACCATCTGCGGACACAAAGAACCTAACCAACAATCCGAGGAAATGTTTACATGCATATCATTATACAAACTTTTTTTTTTTTTTGTGTGTGTCAGGACTGCATACATTTTGCATCATTCATTACATGTACATTACCATAAATTAGCATGTTATTGACTCTCTCCAGCACGACGGCTTCATCCAAACACACAAACTCGGGCATTTGGGTTTATCAAATATTTGAAGCTCCAAGACTGCAATTAGGTTCATCGATGCATATTTTTGATGTATTGCTTCATTCTAACATAAAACGGTTGGTTTTCCTTCTATGAAACGTTAAAACTTTAACACAATATAATGATAATTTCAGGACCAGTGTGAACAAACCAATTCTTTATTTTCCATAATATTTCTGGCACACTATTAAACTCTCTGTAGCCTTAACCCACTTGAGTGGTTGAGGAGGCTGGGTTATGACAGGCACACCTACCTTTGACAACACGAACATCTGGTAGCCTGCGACTTGTACCTAATTCTACAAAGTATTTGGGTGGGTTCTCTGAGACAATAGTAGTGACGAGAAGATCACAGTAACCTTGCTCAGATAACACATAGAAAGCCATAAACCATTGCTGGCACATGGGGCATGATCCTTTTCTCTCTTTATCTATGCTAGAGGCCTGCAAATATAGTAACTTGAGCTATTAATAAATGGAGAGATATTGAATAATTAACAAAACATAATATGTAAATTAATAATAGTAAGATGTTTATAAGATTGCTAGTGGCAATATATTGATTACCCTGGAGACAATGTTGTACTGTGGGTTAGGGTAGCATACAATGGCCCTATATAATTGGTCATGTCCCAATGTATGTATTAATACATAAAAAGTGTGAGTCTCATATAGAATTTATTGGTTGTGTGAATACAATAATATCAGAAGTAGAAAAACAGCATTACATGAGAACAACTAACAAAAGGAGACAGAATAGCTGCTTAACTGCATTCTATTTCATTGCTAGATGCTATAATAGCTTCTAATTATGGGTGCCACAATTCCAAGGGTACCCGGCTATCCGTGGGTATTTTTTGATAGCTTAGGCCGAGGGTATAAGTTATTTTTGAAGAACCGAACTTGGAACCGAAATTTATTATGCTCGATATAAATTGTGCTTATAAAATATAAATAGTGCAATCAATCATTAAAAATCAACATGCTTCTTGCTGTTCTACATTGTTTAACCCAAAACCGTAACATGTTGCTGTTATATCAATATCAAAGTTGGCAAATAAAATATATAAATGCCATAAAATAAGCGATGAAACATCAGGATAGGTTTTGCGATAACATATTTTGTCAATATTACATGGCCATGTAAACTTTCTACAGATATATTCTTAAAGACATGGAATCGAGGGTACCTGTAGAATCGAGATTCCTAAATTTTAGAACCGTGAAAAGATTGGAATCGTGACCCACTAATTATAATGCTATATGATTTAATGTTTTATTTAAATGCTTGATGCAATAGCTACTGCAGTTGCACAATTAGGTGCATTTCAGAAGTTTTTCTTTCCTGTAGAAGTCTGGTTCTTAGATTGTGGTTGGGACTCAGATTGGGAAGTGAATTCATGGGAAGACAACTTCTATGCCAACATTTTTTTCCAGGGCCTATCTGTAGAACATCAATGTCCTACTATTTCTTGTCACTTCCAATAATAACATTACTTTTGTTACACCCCAGTTCTCAGTACGCTCACATTGCATTGCAAACCGGTTTGGTCAATAATCTAAAATTATCTACTTGGATACGTTATTAAGCAGTTGGGGAGGTACAAGTGATCTCATTGGAGGGAGTAACCCAGTAAAGTTTATCAAAGATGACAGCATTGTTATCTTTATTTGGTAGTAATAGCTGATAAGAGCTTCAGTCCATACTAACAGTACTCAATAACTCAAGCCTCCTCAAGTGCTTGCTCACCAAACATATGATATCATTACTCTGCGCATTCCAAAATCACACCCACCAAAATCATACCAATTAGGACTATCAAAGCGAAGACACCAATTATGAGTTTATATGGAAGTGTTGGTCAATTGGTAAATCTTATCTACCAAGATTCAGTGCTCTTCATATGGGATTGTGGGAAGGTAAAGATTACACGCCAAAGGTTGTAATTGAACTGGTCAATGTTTATAACCATCTACAACCAACTAGCACCGAGGTTATAATTATTATCGCAATGATACCTAAAGCATTAATATGATGAATGTGATGGGATGCTTATAATGCAAAGAATCATGTTCATCAAATAATTGAAGTGTTATACAAACATATTTAACCATCAAAACACACAATGCATCATGGTAATCAGAGTATAACTGTACTCTGATTACCTGATGCATTGTGTATTTGGATGTTAAATATGAATTAAATATTTCTGTCCAGTTCATGTAAAGCTTATATTAGTAGGCCTATTCTTAATTTATACTGAATACTGTACAGTAATCAGTATAAATTAAGAACAGGCCTACTAATTTAAGCTTTACATGGACTGGACAGAAATTTTATTGAGCTAATGATAGACATTATTAGTAGGCCTACCTATAATAGACTGAAGTAGCATGAATCTCTACCAATTTTAGTTTCCAAGTTCTCAACAAAACACAGCAGCAGTGTTAATTTAACTAGCAGGACACATAATCTAACGATGTCAACTATCAATAAGTGTTAGAGATGTGACAAAATATCACAAAAACCAATTAGGTTACCGCTACCACCAATATGCAGCAGCACAATGTGTGTGTACTGTATTACAATATAGAGTACACTCATCGTGTTCTATACAACTCACAATTTAAAAAAAATCAGTTACGGAAAGGCCTAATAACAGAAAACATGTCCATTAGTAGGTTGCATTTTTAGCGAACCTATCTATTTTTCTCAACATGATTCAGAAAAACCTGCCTCACAGTTTTATCCAGCTACAGCACTCTCATCGTCACTTACTTTACCAATTATCAATTACATTCATTGAAACATACACAGCTCCTTGTTACTGGTCCATCAATATATCTCACAATTAGAGCGCCGCAATAATAGCAGGATCCTGATGATCATGATAATGACAATGATTATGTAAATTTGGTATTATTATTATCATTAAAATATTGAAATATCAAACTGCTACACGGTAGTAACTGTATCTTAAATGATTAATTTGGCCAATTTCTAGCCCTAGATCAACGTGATTAAAATAGTGTTGGCATTGTTATCGCATTTTTTTGGACATGTTTGAATACCTTTACAAAAAGTACCGGAAAAATTACATCACATAACATATGAAATTGCTATAATTATGATATAATAAATATATTAATGTGGCCTAGAATATATATAGGAGGCCTAGAATATTTTTAACACAATTATTCAATTCAAGCAAATTTTTAAACTGCAATTACTAGGCCAAATGTTGAGCGGCTAATATAAAATATGAGATAATATTTGTGTAGAGCTACACACCTTGTATCAATAAATAAAATTTGTATTAATAAATATTGAGAAAATATAATTTAGGCCTATTATGGCTACATTGCATCAATATTTCTGCTAAGTAACGCACAAGTGTAGTTGAGATAGAAAATGGGACTATCAGACGTTCAGCTATTTTTGAGCTTTCAGAAAATGACAAGCATTAACAAAACAAGACAAAAACCTATTAGCCTACTATAATACTTTGCAGGCCTACCAGTACAACTACAATAGAAAATATGTACAATTAGCAAATATACACATTATGAGTAAAACTGGGTGGGCGAGTTAATTCCACTCTTCTGCACTCATTTAATAGGCCTATAACTATAAGTATGGTATTTCATTAGCAGGGCCTAATCTCAGATAATAAGCTTACTCATTAAACTTCAATTTTAAATTTATTTATGCCTACCTTTTAATTTTAACTACCTTTTGCAATGGTTTAATTTTAAACTATACTAATTACAAATACTAACTAAGTAAATATAAATAATTCTGTAATTGTATAATGACTGTACAATATTATACTTACAATTAATTTTAAATTTTATTTATCTGTTGGTATAAATTTATCTGCCAATCACTTTTCATAGTCTATAATTGGTTCTATATTTTTTGTAAACATTCATTTTTTTATCTTTGCGATACAGAATGTGTATTAGTAAATAAACAAATAAACAAATAAACAAATTTAATTTTATAGTTACAGTTCGAGTTCCACTAATTTATTAATTAATAAATATTAAATAATGTAAATTATGCCTCATACAATCAGAGAATGAAAGGATCTGAACAAACATTATAACAAACATTAACAACAGCAATATGCTGTAAATATGCCAGATAAAACATAATTCCCACAGAATACATTTAGGAGGCGCGCATTTCTATGCCAGACCGGTGACCTAGCGAGTAGCGCGTTCTAAAGAAGCAATGGTAATCAGAGAGAGAGAGAGGTAATAAGACATTTGAAACAGCCTATTATTAATTAGATTAATTAATTAAATCTAAATTACATCTTATTGTTCCAAACAATCTTCACAATTAAATACTTGTGAAGATTGTTGAATACAAATACAAAATGGAAAAAAAACAGGAGTGAAACCAAGGAGTTGGAGTGAGAGTGAGACAACTCCTTGCCCATTTCATACATGAGCAAGCAGAAAGCAGCTGGTTTCTACTCCTCCCACCCCAACTGCTTGGTGAAACCAAGGGGTTTTATTTTCCCCTTGGGGGAAGACAAAACTCCTTCGTGAAACAAACCCTGAAAATCGACATAAAAAAAAACAGAAATTAAAAAAAAAAAGTGTATTAAATTATATTGTATGTGTATTATAAGTGTATGGATTTCTATTTTGCAATTTCATGTCATTGTTTAGCTAAAGAAATATTGTTAAGTTATGTAATACAAATAAAAGTATGTGATGGCTAAGTGATTGGGGAGTGATTGCAATTTAATGAGCTATGTAAGTCATCCATAAGCATAAATAAATGTAATAAATGTAAATATCATCTAAATGGTATGGTAATGGCATTGGTATGTGCTAAAGCAAAAAATATAAATGCCAAGCAGTTTCCCAGTTCATTACAAGATTGTTTAGTCAGTATATTACTATATTTACATACTACTACTAGTACAATGCTATAAATAAAACCGCAGTAACAATTATCTTAGGTTTTGCTTGAAACATTTTTATTACTTATAAATGTATTACTGCAAAAAATTCCAGGACAAACCAAGACGGATGTCCAGATTATGCCGTGCCAAGCGCTTTACGTGGTACTCACGATCTAACGGGGGAGGTGTCATCTTATTCGTCCTCACACGTGCCATCTACGTTAGAACGCAGGTTGTATCAGCTTATCCATTTCGTTGCTTTGCATATCATTTCCTGAATATGCTCCAAGACAAATTGTGTATGGTTTTCAAGTAGTTATATTTGAAATAATCAATCTCCACACTAATGCTAGTTCTATTATTTGCTTGACTTATACTGGCTAAATTTAAATTGAAAAACCTCCTGCAGTTGACCTAGTATATTTATATTTATATTACTGTAAGCTTATCTTTATCTTTGATAGATAAGCATCATAATTAAAATGTCTTTAATTCTTTAATTATGATGCTTATCTGTCAAAGATACAGATAAGCTTATAGTAATATAAATATAAATATACTAGGTCAACTGCAGCAGGGTTTTCAATTTAAATTTAGCCAGTATAAGTCAAACAAATAATAGAACTAGCATTAGTGTGGAGATTGATTATTGATTGATATAATGAATAATGTAATATCATTTATATAAAATATTACTTGTGCCTGTTTGTTTAAGTTGTTACACAGCGCAACATCTAGTAGATGGCCACTCGGCTGAGGCACAAACAAAACAAAAAATACTATACTGATGGTTGTTGAATAGTATTATTATCATAATTTATTAATAATTAATTATAATTATATGTATTATAATTTATTTATAATAAAACAAGGAATTTATAATTATACATGTATGTATGTTTTGATAATTCTATGATGGCTTTGTTTTGTATATGGGACAAAACCCTCTACCCCAGACAAAAATTCTTAACCTTGGTCTAGTCTAATCTTGATTAATTATCTTGTTTAATTCAAACTAAATTGAGATTTTATAAAAAAAATTAATATTAATGTAATGTTGTTATAAAACGATTAAAATGTGAATTAATAATTATAGCTTAATGAATAAGGTCATATAATCAAATATCATAGTTAAAAGAGTAGCAACATTATTTTTCAATATTAAAAAGAAATATAATTAAAATAATTTATGGTGAAAAAAAGCCCGTGCAATTAGCAGGTTCGCCATAGAAGAGAGGTGAGCTGCGAACCAGCTAGTGTCCTAAAAATCACACTTGGGAACTTTCTTGATGACTTACACTTGCTGCAAAGTAATGGACCAATGCGCCCAAAAGGACCTGCACCTGCAGTAAGAAAATAAATTGTTTCTTCCACGGCATATAAGCCATATATCGAGTTCCATCTCATCTAACTTGACGAGCACATATATAATATTGTCTAATTTGGTTAAATATTTATGTTATTCTTTAATTTTCACAACCTAATTGCGATCGCACCAACACACAGTGACCAGTCACTACGAAAGCTCCTGTGATTTTTAGGACACCGGGTGGTTAGCATGGCTTTCCTGGATATGGATAACCTGCTAATTTGCTATTTTGCAAATTCAGCTTTATTATTCCATTTTATGTTAAACAATTAATGTTGATTTTCTCTTATAAGTTTGAGGTTTTATTATAATTATGATACCACTACCACTACAAAACACTACTACTACTACTACCACCACCAC